>JACVVK020000124.1:167500-217500 GCA_018292915.2 Batillaria attramentaria | reverse complement strand
ACACACACACACACACACACACACACACACACACACACACACACACACACACACACACACTCCAGTCTGGACGCAAAAGACGCAAAAGGTTTATTGTATTTAGGCCAGTGCTGCCGTGTTATGGCAACACGCAGTAAGTCCATTGAAATCATTTGAAGGAAAAAAACATTTCGTCAACGCCGTTCATCTTGAAATCACCCCCTTTTCCCCTGAAATGATGCCATGGACTTGCTGCCATTTGCCATTATACGCGGCAGAGCGGCCCACAGCAGTCGAGGCAAGTCAAAGTGTTTATATATATACAAATATACATAATGGAATGGAATGGGATGGGATGGGGCGTGTCTAATACACAAACCTACATACACACAACTGGAAGACTAATGAAAGATTGGATTTCTACGTCACTCTTACGTCACAGTTTTTAACCTGCAGTTAGTTAGTTAGCTATTTGTGGCGTAAAGCGTAAAGCCACAACTAACTAACTAACTAACTGCTGGTTAAAAAAAACTGTGATGTACTTCCACAAGGGCACCGCAATCTGTGACGCCTAGTGTGTAGTGAAGCTAGGTACAAACTAATGACGGTGATGTACCTCTGTCAACACTTTCAGTCTGAAACACCAAGGAAAATATTTCGATTATAATTTGTGGGGATGTTAAAAGTGACGTACTTCCACCAGGACACCGCAGTCTCAGTGTAACGCCAAGTGTGTAGTGATACTAGTGATATGCAATAACTGTGATGTACCTCCACTACCGCTGGGCAGCCTCAAACAGCAAGAAAACACTGGATTATACTTTGCGGTGATACAAATTAAAACACACACACACACACACACACACACACACACACACACACACACACACACACACACACACGAAAAACAACAACAACAAAAGCAAAAACAAAAACTAATAATTGTGATTTACCTCAGATTTTCCTCCCTCCCCCGTCACCCCCCACCCCACCCCCCTCCCTCCCCCCGCGTATACACCGCCGTATGGGTATTACGAAACTTTTGTGTCCCGCAAAAGCCACACGATGATCACGTAATCTCGGATTACTGCGGATATTGCGCAAGATCATAAACTGTGATACGCCTCCACTACGGCACGAGCATCGCTTGCTAAACTCCGCCACAGAAGGTCGACAGATCTGGCGGGATTTGGAGGGAACAGCGCGCGGATAATGCTGTTGTTTCCGTGCGCACAAATATGAGTTTTTGAGCTCTTGCTCAAGACCAAAAGTAAGCCTGTTCTATTGCAATAAGAATCTTAACTCAAGCACGTGCAATCTGTCTGGAAATTAATCAGAAACTTATATAAATAATTGAGAACCAGGTTTCATCTTCCATTATGCAGTTACCGACATGGTGCTTGTTTTTCTGCCTGGAGTGAGTTGTCACTCGTAGAGAAATTAATCATCATCAAATTTCAATTAGGAATTATAACTGAGAATATCACAAACACGACGGGGTAGTAGTCCGCTGTAATGTAACATGCTATTTTATGGGACTTAGTATTTAGGATTTAGCAAACGAGAACTAGCAAATAGCAAGTAGTTTTAGTATGTTTGGTGCACGTTTTAGAGTACCAGTTCGACTTATCCGAAGTCCGACTTACGCGTGTTCGAGATAAGCGAATCTGTCTGTAATAGTGTGTCTGTTTTATCGCTTCTTATTCTTCAACAAAAGGCCTCTGTGCCATTGGAAAGCCACCAGAGTCTAGGTTTTAACCGGATAAATTACACTGCTCGCCTTCTGTAACAGTTACGGGGGAACCCGGGGTGGCCGAATGGTAGAGCGTTGGACTTTCAATGCTCGGGTCGTGAGTTCGAATCCCGGCTGGGACCAAATATTTGTGCTGGTCTTTTTCTCGTTGCCCCGTCTTTGATATCACCCTTATGTGGTGGAAAAGGGCGTTAAACTCCCAAACACCCACCCCCACCCACCTTCTGTAACAGTTACAGTTTAAAAAAAAAAAAAAAGCAGGATGTATTCCCTTCTCACTCAGCCTATGTTGCAACAAGACGGCCGTGGACAACGTTGCGATCAATTCACTCCCACGAAACTACGCGTCACCGCTGACAAAAGCATTCACTGGCCTTTATCAGCTATAATTTTCAAATGTCAGAAACATCAAGAATGACAGGAAAGGGAAACGTTAAGAAGACAATTCTTTATGGTAAGTCTCTTCAGACATTCGCCGTGGAAATATTCGGCGACGAGAAAATGCCATACATGGTAAGTCAGTTTCTTTGTTGCGCGTCTGACCTTTCACCTTTTGACAAAGTAATACGTCTCCGTACCGTGGACAGAGAGAAATGTAAACAAAGCACATGGGAAACGGGAAGCGTTGTCTGTTAAAGATCTACATCAACCAACAAAACTTTCGCGGTCCTGTTAATAATAATAATAATAATAAAACTTATAGGGCGGTAATCCCCGGGGAACGAGCTCTAGGCGCCTCACAATCTAAAACCGAAGTTTAAAAAAAAACCATAAGACAACACATTCACTCAATGTACACTAAGTAAGAGCAACTAAAAAAGTAAAACAGCACAGATAACAACAACAACAACAACAACAACAACAACAACAACAGACAACACAACTGTGTAGAAATGATAGGTGGGTGGGTGGGTGTTTAACGTCCTTTTCCACCACATACGGGTGATATCAAAGACGGGGCAAGGATGAAAAACCCAGCACAAATATTTGGCCCCTGCCGGGATACGAAGTCCAACGCTCTACCGTTCGGCCACCCCGGCTCCCCGTAGAAATGGCAGGACAGGCAGAGACAATTACATGTATAAACCAAGAACAAGTACGAGTGATAAGACCCAAAACAAAAGAATAGATTGGAATGAGCCAGATAAACCTTAAAAGATAGCAGTGGTGAGGAGCTACAAGTAAGACTGACACTGTTCAGTTGCATATGAAGATACATGTATCGTGATTATAGTTGTTTATCTGTTCACAATCTTCTTTGCTGTAGTAGCCACGATGATACTCCATTATCAGACGACCCCACTCCTGTCAATCAAAAGGGCCGAGCCCCCAGAATTCAACCAATCGCGTCCCGCACAACACAAAGCATTGTCTGGCAAACTCTTTTTTTTTTTTTTTTGGCCAGACACAACAACGAGGAAGGCACATGTTGTTTGATATGACTGAATCATGGAAAGAAAGCAGTAAGTCCATTGACGTCATTTGATGAAAAACACCATTCAATCTCTTTCATCTTGAAATCACCCATTTTCCAGTACAATGATATCATAGTTAGTTAGTTAGTTAGTTAGGGATTAACGCCGCGCAAGCAACAAAGGACTATTTCGCAGCTAAGCGATGTCCCTCTCTGCCAGACCGTGAAATATAAAAGGGCTTGCAATAACACAGGATGTAAATATAAAGAATCTATGTGGTTTAAATGAGGAATATGTTCCAAGACTTAAATGCTAAACTCATAATAGGTCAGTGGAAGTCCAGACAGTTCGGAGTGTCTATATTTTATAAAATAAATTACACTCTCTCAAGAAACTGAAGATGCTGTCAGGGGGGACATCCTGGAACAGCATCTTCAGTGAACTAGCACAATAGTGTTTGGCACGGATCTCACCGAGATCCGTACACGAAAATGATGTCATGGACGTCGTGTTTGCCACGGATCTCACCGAGAGCCGTACACGAAAATGATATCATGGACGTCGTGTTTGCCACGGATCTCACCGAGAGCCGTACACGAAAATGATATCATGGACGTACTCTGTTTTGCCTATACACGGCAGAGTAAAGGGGCGGGGTTTTGGCGCCGGGTCGTCTATTACGAAATTTCGGTACAGAATTTCAGCTTCTAAACTGGGTGCATCCGCTTTAAACCAAGCCACAAGTAAAAGCAATGCAAAAACAAACGGCATCGCTTGCGTGGAAGTGGGTACGATTGCTTCAACACGATTTTGCAACACCTGATCACGTGAAAACCCAAGAATCCCCATTGTTATTTTGCTCTTTTAGCAGGTGCATGTAACCGTATCCAAAGACTTCAACGGCTTTGCTTCCGTCGTCACGATTTTCCTGCTGCGTGTAATTACAGCAGACTGGAGATTAGGGTCAGCGCGTCGTCTCTCTGCCTCTCGGTTGGCCGCGCTGTCTGTCAGCCCAAGCGGTAGTTAACGGCCATCTTCACCTGGTTACCTGCCGGAGCGCACGTGCTAATTGCTGCAGTCGTCACCTGCGCCTCGTGTCGTGACGTGTGAAAATGTTATAGCAGGGAGTGTGGTACTGTAATTGCACGGAGGGTAACCTCGCCACGCGAAGCACTAGGAACATGGTGGCCGTATACACTGAGCACTATTTGCACTGCCTCGCACTATTTGGATGACCCTCAATTCCTGCTCCTCGCAGATTCCGTCTCCTCGTAGACTTTCAAACCACGTGGTTTACCCCCAGTTTATCCCCGTGCTGTTCTCCCCTAGCGCGGTTTTGCTGTTAATGCAGCGAATCGGAAGAAATTTGCCGAAACAGAGTGATATCGATTCTTTCTCCTCGTAAATTAGCAGCTCATCGGGCATTTTCAAGTCACGAGACACAAGGGACCCTGTCCCCCTGTGCCTTATGGCGCAGATTTGTGTCTCTTGTCTGTCTGTCTGTCTGTGTCTGTGTTTTCTCTATGAAGTCACGCAGCATTTTCAAACGTTAATTTAATAACGATAAACAAACAATTCTTTGGCAATTCCTGTGTCCGACAGGGGAGCCGGGATAGCCGAATGGTAGAGCGTTGGACTCTCAATGCTCGGGGCGTGAGTTCGAATCCTGGCTGGGGCCAAATATTTGTACTAGCCTTTTTCTCGTTGCCCCGTCTTTGATATCACCCTTGCGTGGTGGAAAAGGACGTTAAACTCCCAAATACCCACCCATCCACCCTTGTGTCCGACCCTAATAAACATCCCTAATATTATTTGTGTTCTACAGCTGAACAAGCTCAAAACGCATCTTTCAAGTCTCCATGTACGTGCTGGGGGCGGGTGGTTGGGGGTTTGGGGGTTTAACGTCCTTTTCCACCACATACGGGTGATATCAAGGGACGGGGCAGCGATGAAAAAGCCAGCACAAATATTTGGCCCCAGCCGGGATACGAAAATTGTAAAAAATAAAAAAATAAATAAAAAAAATAAATAAAAAGGTATTGGGTGGCGCTGCACCCGAAAGGGACAATAAAGTAGTAAAAAAAACAAACAAAAAAACTCACGACCCGAGCATTAGAAGTCCAATGCTCTACCATTCGGCCACCGTGGCTCCCCTGTACGTTCTGAGTTCTGGGGGGGGGGGGGGGGGACGACCGCTTACAAAGCTCTAAGCTTGTTTGCCAAATGACTAGATGTTCCTTTCGGCCATTGCGACCGTGTTCGTGACTTTCGTGGCTTCTAATAGCAGAGAACTATGACTTTCTTTCACCTAACGCTTCCATACAGGTACATGTAATATACGCCGATACGACCCATGTCGCTAAAAATAGCAACCAATCAGCGCTGTCTAGTTGGCGTTCAGTCCGCAACCACTTAAATATTGTCGTCTGCTCAGTACGCGGTACGCTTCTAAGTACGTAGAACAACATATACGCCAACCCGAGTTATCACAATGTTTTTTTTTTGTTTTTTTTTAATTGTGGACAATTATACATATATAAACAAAAACATACGAGAACACAATTACATACATGCATACAAACATACATACAAATCCATACACAAAACACATACACGTACTGAAGTAAGCCAATGGCAAACAAATCCCCCCCCCCCCCAAAAAAAAAAAAAAAAAACAACAAAAAATCAAACCAAAACAAAAAACAAACAAACAAACAACAAAAACAAAAATCAACAACTTACCAAACTAACCAACAAACTAACAAAAGAAAGTGCTACAGAGAAAAAACAACAACAAACAAACAAATATCACAATGGTTTTAGACGCTATATTGTGGCCCAAGTGACTCATTCTGATGCATTCAAGGAAAAGTTTTCCGTACCGTCATGTATGCCTGACGAACGTATTGAGGTTTTTAAGCTTACACAAAAATGCCACGAACAAGTGTCCTGACAATACCCGCCGATTTCAATCTTGTCACAAAGAAACCCCGGCAAAGAGAAGTTGGACTCTGACAGAAAACTCATTTCAACAGAAACCCGATGCAAGGATGAAGGCCGCCTTTCTGGGAATCCGGAGAAAAAAATATACAGACAAAAAAAAAAAAAAAAAATGTCCAAATGTACGGGACATCTGAGTCTAGGGGTGTTCGGTTTTACCGGTTTTCCGGTTAAAATCGGTCCGACTCTCTCACGGTTCGGTAAACCGGTTTGGCCTTAAAAAAACCGGACAACCGCGGTTTTCCTAAGGGACATCACTCGTCGTTTTTCAGCCCGGTACAAGACACCCTCCTCCTCCCCCTCCTCCTTATCATCATCATCATCATGTTGTTGTTGTTGTTGTTGTTGTTGTTGGCTGAACAGGGAAACCGTGGTGGCCGAATGGTAGAGCGTTGGACTTCCAACTTTCGGGTTGTGAGTTCAGATCTCGGCTAGGGCCAAATATTTGTGCTGGCTTTTCATCGTTGCCTCGTCTTTGATATCATCCGTATGTGGTGGAAAAGGACGTTAAACCCCCAAACACCCACCCACCCACCCACCATTGTTGGCTGAACATTTCCAACGCAGGGGTACAGGAAGCCGGAGTACTAGGAGACCCCCCTCCCTTCCCCCCTTCCATCTCTTGGGGAAACGTTAGAAACAATAGATGACGTATACATAGCCGGTTAACCGGTTTTAAACCTCGGTTTTCTATTGGAAAAACCGGTTAAAAACCGGTTTGAGAAATCGTACCGGTTCCACCCTCTATCTGAGTCACACAAAGCTGAGAACAACACGCGAGACAAGACAGACACCTAAATGGAACAAATACCTAGTTTTTTGGGTTTTTGTTGTTGTTGTTGTTTTTTGTTTTTTTTCTGGGAGCAATACTCGGTGAAGGTCAACTCCACGGGATACCCAGAGTGTACGGAATAACAGCCCGAGTAGAGGCGCTCTCTTTATGGGACGAAGTTTACCAACACTCTACGCGAAGGTGTGACATTCTCTGTGCAGATCCATTCACGCCACTACCGCTCCGAAAATAAGGGGGGAGTGCAATAGCGATTTCTTGCGTGCGGACAATGAGTAGTTACACCCCATTGTGCGTTGTGCACTTCGGGGACCAGTCCGTGAATTCGAGCGTATTCTCTCAAAAGAGAGAGAGAGAGAGAGGGGGGGGTGTTTGGGGGTTTAACGTCCTTTTCCACCACATACGAGTGATATCAAAGACGGGGTAACGATGGAAAAGCCAGCACAAATACTTGGCCCCAGCCGGAATACGGACTCACGACCCGAGCATTAGAAGTCCAACGCTCTACCATTCGGCCACCCCGGCTCTCAGAGAGAGAGAGAGAGAGAGAGAGAGAGAGAGAGGTAGTTTCGAGCATACCGAAATCTGATACCTATCTGAAAAAGAAATTTACTCAATAAAATGCATACACAGTAAAAAATAAATACATAAATAAATAAAAACATGCTTACAAATACATATAAGATAATTTCCGTATGGAGCATGCGTTGAATGGGAAAGAAGAAGGGTGGAATTACGTCAGTTTACATTTTCACTTTGTGCCCTTTGTGACAAGTAGCGCAACAGACGACTCCACTCGGCAAAGCCAAAGCTCCACCCCTTTTCTCTCCCGTGTATTGGCGAAAAACAATACACCCATGACGTCATTTTTATGGAAAAAGGGGGTGATTTCAAGATGAAAGAGATTGACGTCATGGTCGTTTTCCTCAAATGACGTCAATGGACTTACTGCTTTCTTTTCACGTTTCAGTCAGATCGAACTGTACGTGCCTCCCTGTTTGTAGTGTGTGGCAAGTGGCAAAAAAGTTTGCCAGACCATGCCATGTGTTGTGCTTATTATTTCGCGGCACGCGGGTGGGTGGGTGGGTGTTTGGGGGTTTAACGTCCTTTTCCACCACATGCGGGTGATATCAAAGACGGGGCAACGATGAAAAAGCCAGCACAAAATAACTATAATGATAAATATTTGGCCCCAGCCGGGATACGAACTCGCGACCCAAGCATTAGAAGTCCAACGCTCTACAATTCGCCCCCCCCCCCCCCCCCGGCTCTCCTGCCGCGGCACGCGACTGGTTGAATTCTGGGGGATCGTTTCCTTTGAACGACAGGAGTGGAGTCGTCTATTACAGGAGACGTTTGCCAGAGTGTTTGTCCAGGAGAAAAAAATCGAAGACCTGCCCCATTGTATAGCCAGCGTGGCCAGTACAGTGGTACAGTCTACCTGATGAACAGGAATTGACACTGATCTCCCTTTAGTGGCCACACTGACGTCAGCAACGGTGCCGAGGAAACACGAGTAGGGGGAGAGCTGCAGGCGAACCTGTCCTCAACGACAAAGTACAGAAGCCACGAAATGTGACCTGTGTAGGTTTGTTTTTTAGTGGTCGCCCAAGACAGGGAACGTTGATTAAGGGAAAACATGTTTGTATGATGCGGGGGGTAGGGGGCGCTTTGGAGACCTGGGTAGAACGACACTCATACAAACATGGAAGGTTGACCTGCGTCGCCTGGCCTATGATCGTCGTTTGAGGTTCATTCTTTGTAGAGGAGGCCGTACTGCCGTATTTACACAAAGGTTATCACTGTTGATAGCAGAATGAGTGAGAGAGAGAGAGAGAGAGAGAGAGAGAGAGAGAGAGAGAGAGAGAGAGAGAGCTTTTCAAGGGTATTTTGTTGTTGTTTGTTTGTTGTTGTTTTTTTGTTTGATTTTTTTTTTTTTTTTTTTTTTTTTGCTGTCCGAACTCTTCGCCAGCTTCAGCGGTATGCCTCCCAGGCCAAGGGGGGATCCACGGCGGGCTCGAAATCTTGGATAATTTTTACTATGCATGATGGTGAGTATGAGGATTTTGCTATGATGATGCCGTGGAGGTCCACGTGGTTTGAGACTGCGTGACGGACCGCACCCCAGGTTTCCTGTCCATAGATATCCCGGCGTTAACCAGAACCCGGGGGATCTACAGCAACATCACGTGTAATCATCCACATCATGAGATGTGTCATAACAAAGTCGCACCCGTGAAGTGGGCGGGTGTCGGCTGTGTGGCAACAGCCTCCCCGGGGGGGGGGGGGGGGGGGGGGGGGGGGGGGGGGGCTTTGGTTCTACAGCCCCACCACCACCACCACCACCACCCGGCAGTAGGCATCATACTGTAAATAACTGTTTAAAATTGCGTTGCAGCGCTTGTGTTTTAGTGCTGTATATATTAACAACAGTTAGAGACTCAAAAACGTTGGTTGTTGTGTTTGGCCTTTTACAAGACCTGGCACTAGGCAACCCCCCCCCCCCCTCCTTGAAAACTGATTGATCCGGCCCTTCCCATTGGGCCCTTAGTACACCCGCTCTGGGTGGGACCCAACCTATGTAGAATCCCGCTTGCTTCGGCTGGGATTCGAACCCGGGTCTCCCGGTCCATTGTCTGCAGTACTAACCACTACACTACGGTTTCAGTACAGGTTTGTTGTCGTTGTTGTTACCGGTTGTTGTTGTTGCTGCTATTGGTGCTTGTAATCCCTTTCTCCACCACGTTCCTAAATGCTTGGAACGTTTTCGAGCTCTGGGTCCGCATGTAAAAGTCGGGGTTGGGGAGTTTAGCCCCGGGTTAGAGTGTAACCTGGAACTAAACTAGCTCTAGGGTTAAATGGTCTGGGTTTTTTTTTCAAGTTGTTTGTTTGTTTTAAATCAGGAAGCGGGTCCATTCCAGCAAGGTGTCAATGCCGTTATAGAAGGACTTTTGTCTTTCTTTCTTCGCTTTCTTTTTTATTTCATTTTGTTTTGGGGTTTTTTTTTTGTCCTAGTCTGGGTTAGGCCCGTAGCCGTTGGTTAAATTAACCTCGAGTTTTACATACGGGCCCTGAACAGCACACTGCGGCTATTCTGTTTCAGTATTTGTCACAGTAACACGCTGACTGTCTCTAACACATTTGTTAAAGGAACTTTCTGTCCTTTTTTTCAGCACCCAGAAAATGAAATGTCCAACACAAGTATTGACTGATGTCGTTTGCAGCAAAGATAGCCTGACCTAGACTTCCACTTAAAAAAAAAAAATCTTTTGGCTGTCCTTTTCTTCACTGGGTCGTAAATTCTGTGATTGTCTTTCTTTCTGAATGCCCTTTTGGGTAATTTGTCTTTCTTTCTGAATGCCCTTTTGGGAATTACCCTGGGAATGGTATACTGACGGATGGCAGGTACAATAATGGGTTTCCAAATGATGAGTTTCTGGTCCTTTTGCCGTAGTAGCATCGCGGAAACAGACAGCAGAAGAGAGAAATGATATCGTGTTTCTAAACTGGGTGTTAGGATTCTTTTCAGTTGTCAAGGTTCAGTTACACGGACAAATCACCAATTTCGTTTTCAGAGGAGACGAGGTTGCACTCTCTCTCTCTCTCTCTCTCTCTCACACACACACACACACACACACACACACACACACACACACACACACACACACACACACACACACACACACACACACACGTACGTAGGTGCGTGCGAGCTTGCGAGAGAGAGAGAGAGAGAGTTATTACTTTTATTACTTACTTTTTTTTTGCTTTTATTTGTTGCTAGTCATTACTTTATCGCTTACATTTATATAAATGTCTTGTTGAAAGCGGCTGACTGAAAATTCTGTTGCCAACGAAAAACCCAAAAGAATTCAGAGCTCGCCAGAGTTAGAGACAGTGTGAGGTCAGGAAAGAAGTGCGCAAGTTGTACTGCACGAACACAAATACGCAGACCTTCAAATGTATGTGCATGCACTGATTCCAAATAAGATCACAGGATCAGCGAGCTAGATGAAAACCAAAGTTTCAATCCTATTACGGAACTCTATGCCAAGCTGGACCCACATTAAAGATCTAAGCTTCGAACAAAAAGCTTTCCGAAATGTGAAATTTTTTTTAGAGTCGACCGTGCAAGCACACTCAACTCTGTCACAGTTGCAGAGTTTTCAGCGTCACTGAAACCCCAATAAAAGCCAAGGGCAGCCTGATTCACAGCTCAGTTTGCGTTTTGACGTTGAATGAGAAAGATCGTGCAGCACTCCACATCCCGGCGCTGGACACTGTAGCGATGTGTCTCGCTCACTGACCCAAAGCCAAATAACGTCACGGCAAACTCGTGCTCTGGTTTTATAAGGGTCCCCGAAGCGCTGAAAACTCTGCAACTGTGAAAGAGTTGACTGTGCTTGCACGGACGACTCTGTAAAAAAAAAAATTCACACTTCGGAAAGCTTTTTGTTGGGAGCTTAGATCTTTAAGGACATAAACAGGGTTTCACGTGCACAGCATACTACTGACCTAGATTCCTGGATAGCCCCATCACCTGACTTTAATCTCGTTCGTGTCAGTTGTCAAGCCTCCGGTAGCTTGTCACGTCAAATGAAGCCAATCTGAGCGAACAATCTCTTCTTTTGTTCTTTTTCTGGTCAATGATAGTGGAAACAGCTCTGCTTATAAAGATGAGCGTACAGAGTGAGAGAGAGAGAGAGGGGGGGGCGGGGTTGGGGGGGGGGGGGGTTAACGTCCTTTTCCACCACATACGGGTGATATCAAAGACGGGGCAACGATGAAAAAGCCAGCACAAATATTTGGCCCCAGCCGGGATACAAACTCACGCCCCGAGCATTAGAAGTCCAACGCTCTACCATTCGGCCACCCCGGCTCCCCGAGAGAGAGAGAGAGAGAGAGAGAGAGAGAGAGAGAGAGAGAGAGAGAGAGATGATGATGATGATGATGATGATGATGATGATGAAACCTTTATATCAGTGTAGAGTTGTTCGGCACTGGAAGGCCTCCGTTGCACACTGTCCTGCTAACACTACCATCAACTATTCAACTGAGTATCAAGACTATATTAAACCCGAATCTATGCGGCAAATCAAGGAGATTAGTACAAAACAACTGAGTATCAAGACTATATTAAACCCGAATCTATGCGGCAAATCAAGGAGATTAGTACAAAACAAGAGAAAGCAACAAAACATTTAAGAAAAAATGTACAAGAATCCAGCAACAACAATGCTTTACTGAACAAGCTGCTTATGTAAAACAAAACATGGCAAAGACTTACTGAAATAAACAAGAACAAGTCTATCAAGACTGCAAATAAGATAAGAGATAAGATATCACTTTATTCGTCCCTCGAAGGCAAATTGTACTGTCTGCTCAGACAAAACTGACAATAAAAATCATACGATTACAAACATTGAGCCGAACCAGCGCGCACCCCCCCCCCCCCCACCCACACACACACAAATAAAAACGATCATCCATACATATACATATTACAACCGTCAGGGAGTGATAAAACAATATGTAAAACATTTAGAAGAGCTGTCGCAAAGCAAACATCACATATATTCATGTCTTGCTTGTCATTGTGCGTTTGTCACCCAGAAAATAAGAACTGAATGCACCAGTTTTGTTTTTCCCTCCGTCAGATAGACGTCCACATGTTATCTGAACTTTTCGGATTCGATTTTCTTTCGTAAAAATGAGAAACATGATTCGCGGATCGTGACAAGCAAGTGGGAAAAAAATCCGTTTGTCCGCAATAAATAGTTGGGGGGTGGGGGGGGGGGGAAGCTTGAGTGAAATTTCAGTCACAGGATTTGAAACCGAGGATCCTTAATGCCCTGCCTTTCTTATTACGGTCAAAAACTGTGCTTTATGGCCTTCAGTTTTTCATAAGCGACCAACCACTCTTAAAGTCCCAGTATGTGACCCGTTCTCGCAAAAGGGACCGTAAGTCGCGCTAGGCCGAACGCCGCTACAGGCGAAAAGAGTGTCGGGGGTCAGTATGGCTCAACTGCTGATATCTCTGTCAGTTTCAGTAGTACAGCTTTCATTCTTATATTGAATTAAACTGCATAACCAGTAGATTGCAGTGTCGTGCATATCTCAAAATTGATAATTTTAGACTTACTGTCCCTTTTGTGAGAATGGGTCACATATGTGTGACAAGCATATGTATAGATTTTATTTGTTGAGATTTTCATAACTGTGCTTGTTCCTCAGCTGTGTCATGTCCGCTATGCCCTTGCCATCTTTTAGTTTAGATTTCTTAGTTTAGTAGCATAGTATTAGACTTAGACATCACACATTACTTTAGGATCTGTGTTTAATATGTATGGATTTATATGTCTAGATAAATTAATGTAGGTGTGTGTGTGTGTGTGTGTGTGTGTGTGTGTGTGTGTGTGTGTGTCTGCCATCGACAGACAATAAAGTTATATTGAATTGAATTGAATTGAATTGAAAAAAGCATACAACAGCGTGTGAAGAACTTGTCATGGAATGCGCTGAATCTGTGCATCAGAATCAGTCACTTGGGTCACAGTGTAGCATCATAGACCATTGTGGTGACACTGTCCGGCGTACGTGTTGTTCTCGAAGTGCACCGCGTACTGAGCAGGGCCCGTATGTAAAACTCGAGGTTAATTAAACCCACGGCTACGGGCCTAACCCAGACTAGGACCAAAAAAACCCGCCAAAACAAAAAAAAAAAGGAAGCGAAGAGAGAAAGACAAACATCCTTGTATACGCACCTTGCTGGAATGGACCCGCTTCCTGATTTACTACAAAAATCAACAGAAAGTTTAACCCTAGAGCTAGTTTAGTTCGAGGTTAGACTCTAACCCGGGGCTAAACTCCCTAACCCAGACTTTTACATGTGGGCCCAGACGACGTTAGTTGGCTGAGGACCAGCTAGACGGCGCTGATTGGCTGCTATTTTTATCACCTTTTTCAAGTGCCAGTCGGTTTAAAAATGGACGGTAGGCCCAAAGAAAGTCGGTCTAATATCTTACCCTGTGATGTGTGTGGGTGGATGCGATTGCTTGTGCGAGCTCAGAAGATAAGATGTGTGTGGATGAAGGATCTATATGTAGAGAGAGCTGTTATCTGTGATCTGTGATCTGTATTCTGTTAGGCCTGCCCCTCCTTTTTAACTGGGGGGGGGGGGGGGGGGGGGAGTGACTTTTGTCGCTAATTTTGGAACAGACAAGGAAGAAATCTAAGAAGGGCGATTGACTCTTGCTTTCGTCTTTTTATGCTAGTGTTGCTAATTTTGACAAGGAAGAAGCGTCATAAGGGCGAACTGTTTTTTGAAAGAGGACGTCATACTGCTCGAGAAGACAAACATCTGACCAATCGCCTTCGTGTAACAGTTTGGCGTGCACCTTTTTCTGGGAAGCAGACCTGCGTGTGTGACACGACTGTCACAAAAGCTGCTGATGTGGAATATTAATGTCATACCCGGTTGTCATACACCTCTCTGCCTCCCGTAGTGTTGCAGCCTACTTTCGCACTCGTCAAGGGTCCGTCCAAATAGTGCGAGGACGTGCGAGAACGTGCAAGGCCATGCGAGGAAAATTCGAGGAAAAGTTCAAACTTGTCAAAATAACTGAAATAAGTAAACGGCAGATGATGATCATGTACAGCGCGGTTTCAAAATGTTGGAATCATGTATTTGGAATTACCGAAACGAGGAGTGGGTGGGTGTTTGGGGGTTTAACGTCCTTTTCCACCACATAAGGGTGATATCAAAGACGGGGCAACGAGAAAAAAGGCCAGCACAAATATTTGGCCCCAGCCGGCGGGATTCGAACTCACGACCCGAGCATTGAAAGTCCAGCGCACTACCATTCGGCCACCCCGGCTCCCCCCGAAACGAGGAGGCAAGACCACAAGGTTTTCTGGTAGTATTTCGGTCATGTAGTGAGCGCGTGCTACAGAACTGTCGCCTGAAGGGATGGGAGACTAGTCCTTGAAACAGAATACGCGTCCAAGCAATTAATACAATCATACTGAAAACGCATAGCCCCTGTTCCAACATGCAGCCATGCCAAAAGCAAACAGTACACGGAGTGTATTTCAATATTGTTTCATCTTTCGGTTTTGGCCAGTTCTACATCAAGAACACCGATGCTAGGGTGACGCACAAATTTGAAGAAAAATCAAACAGTGCATGAACTTTACGTCATTCCTTTGATCAGGTGAGTTTTATTCATTAAAAAATAAATAAATAAATAAAAACCCTGAAGTGAAGACGAGCGACTGAGCACTAGAAACGCCGCAGCTTGTCTTTATTGCACAAAATCCTAACGCATGCAGGACGTCTTATTAATTCCTCTTGTCCTTAATTAATCTTCGCCTACCCATCATTACTGAGGTGATCTCAGGGAAGCGAGCAGATAAAATGAAAAACAAGATGTGTTTGATCAAACAAGGCGCGGCACACAGAGACGCGGTAAGTAAACGCCCGAGGATATACGAACCGAGAGACACCGCAAGAAGAGAGAGTACGGATTTCCAGAGAGAGAGAGAGAGAGAGAGAGAGAGAGAGACAGACAGACAGACAGACAGACAGACAGACAGACAGACACTGAAAAACCTTTATCTTGTGACCGATCTTAAAACTTGCCGTTAAAAAAATAATAATAAAAAAATCAGCGTTCGCATATACTTATAAGTGAAACTTCCTTCCCCCCCCCCCCGCACCCACGCACGCACGCACGCACGCACGCACGCACGCACACACACACACACACACACACACACACACACACACACACACACACAGAGCTATCGATCTACAGATCCAGGAAAGGTAAGGCGTTGTTACCGAGCAATGCGACTCTGGTGTCTGATTGTGATTATCACCTGTGGGGAGATTGCTGCCTGCCGAGTTGCATCACATATACAAGCGCTTGCGAAAGCGACCTGAAGAAAGGACTGTGCTACGTGTTCAGTTCCATCGCATTCAAAACCGAAGACACTACACTAACGCGGATATCTCTTGACAGCCGCAAGCCCGACCCCCCTATAATATGATAAAACTTGTTAAAAAGAACAAGCCACTACACACCAGTGCTCTCTCTCTCTCTCAAACACACACACACACACACACACACACACACACACACACACACACACACACACACACACACACACACACACCCTGCTCGCTATAATTATGATAAAACTTGTCACAAAGAGCAAGTCACTGCACACCAGTAGGAGCCACTTCAAGCCACTATTACGCAAGCCGTGAGCCCTCCCCGCTAGGCCCAAGACCGCTGATGATTGCGTAATAGTGACTTCCAGTGCTCTGAAGATTTCAAGTCAAACTGCGATTTTCGCGTGGGTTTTAGAAGAGCTATGCCCGACATCTTATATTTCGTGTCCTTCAAATGCGGGCCTCACTGCTTTTTATATGGTTCAACTCCCCCGAACTCCCACGATACCTGGGAGTTGAATCATAGGTTTCAAGCGCTTGCGAAAGAGACCCGAAGATAGAGCGGTGGGAGTTTGTAGCGAGACCATAAATACATGGCGATGCACCCTGAAAAGGGCATGCGATACGAGATGTGGGGCATAACTTCTTCCGTGTCCTCGAGCCTTTTAAGGGTCATAAAAAGAAGAACTCGATCTCTTGATTTGCATGACCTTTATTTTGAGTTGGGGCGGGGGGGGGGGGGGAGAGGGTGGGTGTTTGGGAGTTTAACGTCCTTTACCACCACATAAGAGTGATATCAAAGACGGGGCAACGAGAAAAAAGGCCAGCACAAATATTTGGCCCCAGCCGGCGGGATTGGAACTCAGAGAGCGAGAGAGAGAAAGAGAGAGAGAGAGAGAGAGAGAGAGAGAGAGAGACAGACAGACAGACAGACAGACTCCATTGCAGATCTAACATAGATCTAAAATGCTTCGTTCCTTCTTTCATTTTTATTTTCTAGATGCCCTAGATTATCACATCACACACACACACACGCACACACACACACACACACACACACACACACACACACGCACGCACGCACACCCAACACACACACACACACACACACACACACACACACACACACACACACACACACACACACACACACACACACACGCACGCACGCACGCACGCACGCACGCACATCGTTTGGAAAACAAAATAAAAGACTAAATAAGAAAAAAATAACCGCTGTTGAAATTACCATCAACAAAATGAACATTCCAACCATTGTGCACTTCAAAATATTCTTCACTGCAGCCATCGGGCGGAAACAATCTCAGCATGAATCCAATCTCCGGTAACCATGACAACGTTAAGTAGCTGAAAATAGTGCTGACAAGAGTGGAACCAATGCAGAAGCCTGGGGGGAGGGGGGGGGAGGGAGACAAAACTCTGTCTAGTCACGGTTGTGTCGCATTGTTGGAGGAAATCTGCTGGGGCATGCATGCTGTGATGATACTAACAATGTGATCCTAAATCAGTCCAGACAGTTAATCTCCCAGAGACATCAAAGTTGTTGTATCAAGCTGTAGCCAGAAGGAGAAGCCAATTCCATTCAATACTGAGTGAGTGAGTGAGTATTTTAAGGCTTAACGCCGCGTCAGCGACAAAGACTAATTCGCGGCAGCCACAAGTTTGAAGGCCCCTTCGTTAAAAGGTAAAAAGCTGGATTAAAACAACTAGTAAATATAGGCTAAAAATTTATAGGTTAAATGAGATACTACCAGTCTTGGGTTACCACAAGTTCAAAACGCATTCAGTACTGTAGTGTGAGTGAGTGTACCGTGGTGTACACACACACACACACACACACACACACACACACACACACACACACACACACCAGCCAGATCAGTCGACAGCCAAGAACACTGCACGCAACAGGCTCTACATCAAAGAATGGAGAAAACACTGTATGGCTGTATGAACAGACCGAGTACATAACAAATTCGATCGCGTGATCTTCAGTCCTGGACAGCACACCATGGTCCATGGACATTCCTTGCGAAATAATGGCAGCCCATCCCATTCTTCCCTCGAGGGACAGTATATCATAGACCTCGGGCATATTCTCTAACTCCTCCGTCTACTGAGTACTGTATTCGTCTTGGAGGCATGAATGGTTTTCCGGCAGACGTTTCTAGGTATCACTCCATTCCGGAATTCAGGATGCCATGAAGTTTCCTACTTTCCGAATGGACGACTCCAGTCCTGTCAATCAAAATGGCCGAGCCCCTAAAATTCAGCCAATCACGTCCCAATCGCGGCATAATGAGCACAACACCATGGTGGTATGGTTTGGCAATCGTTTTGTTTAATACCTCTCTCTCTCTCTCTCGGGGAGCCGGGGTGGTCGAATGGTAGAGCGTTGGACTTCTAATCCTCGGGTCGTGAGTTCGATCCCGGCTGGGGCCAAATATTAGTGCTGGCTTTTTCATCGTTGCCCCGTCTTTGATATCACCCTATGTGGTGGAAAAGGACGTTAAAACCCAAACACCCACCCACCCTCTCTCTCTCTCTCTCTCTCTCTCCGTTTTGCAGATTCAGATGGTTTACGAATCTGAATCTGAATCTCCATCTCCGTTTTGCAGAGGAAGTTGCTGATGATGCTGATAAAGCTGTTGTTGCTGTTGCTGAATTTCTTGTCAGTTTTCAAGAGTGGCGAAGGCGGATTACTGAAAAGACCCCTCGAAGAAATCTCTCTCTCTCTCTCTCTCTGTGTGTGTTTAGTCTCCTTTTCGACCCTTGAAATCCGCCGACTAATTCATGGGCAGCAAACTGTTGACCCAGACAAATTGCCTCCCTTGCCGTGTGTGTGAGGATACTACCAGCATGGCGTCCTGGCCAGATCCTTTGGGAACAGCCACCTAAACTGGCGTGAACATGACGGGACCTACAAGCAATTGGTTGTCGTTTTTTTTAACGTGATGTAATGATTGGTTTTTCCTTGGAGATTATGCAAAGACATTTACTAGTACTGAACTGGATGTTGGCTGGTTGTTGGGAGGTGGAGGGGGGGGGGGTTAAACCCGTTTGGTGTAAACAGGTTTATTGCAATACTGAAAAGTCGTTCAAGTAAACAGATAGTGAGCATAAACAAACGGCACCGCATATGTTAATGCTCAGTGGGGAAAAAGTACATATTGACAGCACTGAAATGGCAGACTAGACTGGTAAGTAATTATGATAGATTAAAACTAGAGAGAGGAACACTCTACTTACGCTGTGCCACTACATTGTTCACGTACTGCCGGTGATACTTCAACTTGTGTAGAATCTATTTTGTAAGCCAAGTATGTTTGTGTGTAAGTATTCAGTATAGGTAAATCATGTATGTATGTGTTTGTCTATTTGTGTTTGTGTAATGTCTGTATGTATACTTGTAATATGCCAAAAAGAAAATAAAAAAAAACTAGAGAGAGAGAGAGAGAGGTCCTATGTGCACTCACAACAACGAAAAAAATAACAACAACAACAACAACAACAACAACAACAACAACAAAACTCCACTGGGTTGCGCTAGACTCTGTCAAGGAGGAAACATGTAGCAAAAAACAAAAACAGAAAACCTAAACACGTGCTACACGTGTTATAAAATCTTGAACTTTACAGAATATAGTGCAGTTCTCTCGAATAGAGAGACAACAGACAAACCCGTTTTTACCTTATAAGGGTGAGAACGAAGATGGGGTAACAAAGAACAATCCAAGGCTTGGGCCCCAATCCGAGTTTCGGACCCATGACCCGAACATTGACAGCTCAACGCACTACGTGAATGATCAAGTTTATCTGCTCCCAAGCTGTCCCGGGTGTGTGCAAAAACGGCAATCTGTACTTTTTTCTTTCTTCTTTGCACCCCATACAGCTTGGCGGCTGATATATTTGAATATATTTGATCATTCTCTTAGAAAGATAATCTGTACTTGTACCAAATAGCTAGAGTGTGTAAGGTAGTGCATTGAGAATGTCCATGTGTGCATTGTGTGACTGTAACATATGAGTAAATATTTTATAATTATGTGAAAGCAACAACAGTAGACAATCCACAGCACCCTCCTCTTCCCCCCCCCCCCCAACCAAACACTTAGTACTGCAAATAACTGTTCTGTCATAACTGTTCACTGTACCTAACAGAAGTGCATACCATTATCAAATGTGTTCATAGCTACTAATGCATGATGCACAACCACGTGTATGTATATATACAGTATTTGTGTGTTTCTACACTAAAACAGGAGAAATAAGAGAAAAACCCTGTACTTGTGTCTAAACAACAACTATACTACTGCTACTACTACTACTACTACTACTACTACTACTACTACTCAAGTTGTGACGTTCATTATTCACTTGAAATGCTTACAGGACATTTTAGAGCGCGTGTGTGAACTGCTGAAATGACCAGTGGAAACGATACAATTACCACGGAAGGGTGCATACTTCTTCATGACTCACGTCATAAGAACTTTTTTTTTTAAATCAAGCAAAAATATGATTTCGGTCTAGGCAAACTTCTTTCTAAAACTTGCAGAGTGTGCAGAATGATGTCGTTGACGGGAAAACAATGCCGGTAGGTCCCCTAACCAGCGAAGCGGCAAAGGACATTTTTGACACAAAGCTCGCATGTCGAGACTCGTTAAGCGAAAGAGGCAGATGTTGATACTCGGCAGCTCGTTTCTGTTGACAAACACCGGTAGTGTTGGGGATCCTTATGTCGCCGGGGAGAGAGCAGATTAAGCTATGTAGAGGTGCTCCGGTTCAATACCGATACTTGCCGACCGGAACCGTACAAGGCTCTTCCAGGGCAGCATTGCAAAGATTAGGGGCAGTTACGTTTGGATATATATAAAATAGTGATCATTATTTGTTCTTGTCCCAGCAACAGTATTGTAGTGAGCATCTGCACTTTTGGACAGGAAAATCGGAAGGATTTATACGTTACAAATTGCAAGGGAAGGTTTTATGTACAGAGTACAGAATACAGAGTACTTAGTTCATCCCAAATATGTGACCCGTTCTCACAAAAGGGACCATAAGTCGAAAATTATCAATTTCGAGATATGTATTTCACTGCAATCTACTGGTTATGCCGTTTAATTCAGTAAAAGAATGAAAGCTGCTCACAAGGCGGCATACTGACCCCCGGCACTCTTTTCGCCTGTAGCGGCGTTCGGCCTAGCGTTACGGTCCCTTTCGCGAGAACGGGTCACATATGGGAAACTGCAAGTGCACACCGTGACCCCAATCTACCAGAGGAAGAAGCTGTATACATAATTACAGCTTACACTTCAATTCTTGTCTAATAATCTGAATAAACGATTAAATATGCGAGCAAGCACTGAAGAAAACGTCGGTTTCTTGTATAGCTCTAGATACTCCTTCAACCCCTATAACATAAATGACTTCCCTATAAGAGATAATCGCAAGACTCTCTCTCTCTCTCTCTACTGTACAGGCTTATCTCCCTCAAAATGGCCAATCATACAGGATATACATCACGTGTGTATGCAATTTGATCTATGCGCAGCTTCTAGAAATGCGAGTCTGCACGTGTCTAAGCGCACGCTCGTATTATTTTAGTGTGTGTGTGTGTGTGTGTGTGTGTGTGTGTGTGTGTGTGTGTGTGTGTGTGTGTGTGTGCGCACGCGTGTGTGTTACCGTCATGCATATGCTTGTTTTGTGTTTTGATTTAGCTTTTTTTTTCTCTTTCCCCTTCGTCTTTTTAAAATCTTATGTTGTTGTAGTTTAGCAAGGACAGATTGTCAGACAGGTTCTCGTGAACCTATATCTCAATTCTTGTGTTCTACAGTTTCATCATCATCATCATCGATCATCTCTCTCTCTCTCTCTCTCTTCGCGTAGTGCTCACAAACCAGTTCGTGCAAATCAAGTCTCTTTCACATCTAAATCAAGCTGGGAGAAGCGACAGCCGAATTAAAAAAAGACAAGACAGGCAACGTATGCAAATTCTATAGAGAGGAAAAAAGACAGAAAGAGGGAGGGGGAAAAAGCCAAGAAACATGGAAGCACTATAATCAGCGATGCGCTTTTAAATGAGTTTTTAACACAGCCGGCCGCCCGTCTGCATCTGGTTATGTCAAGATGGTGGCTGACGAGCAGGGCGCGATCGCCAATTCCCCTGTCACGCTCTTCACTTACCTCACAGGGGGCGAAAAACGCAAATCAGGGCTGGCGTGACTCGGCATACCCTCGGCTGGCTTGGAACGGGGACAGAGAAAGACAGAGAGGAAGGGTGGGGATGGGGGTGGGGTCGCAAGAGAGAGAGAGAGAGGGAGGGGAGTTACTGGGCGAGAGATAGAGATTTAGGGAGTGGGTAGAGGCATATTTTACTCGTAGCAGTGCGTTCGACTTAGCAGAATGCGCGCTCAAGTTCAAATCCTGACAGATTACGTACTGACTTGCTAAGTATTGAGTACATACACCCCGTACCCGCCCCGTCCCCTCCCCCACCCCGGCCCACACGCACTCATATTCAATATCAGTTCTTACTGATAAAACCACTGTAGCAGTGAGGTTGCAGCAAAGTAATCCCCTCCAGTGTCAGTATTAGTTGTTGTTGATGGATGATGATGATGATGATGATGATGAGGGTGGTGATGAGGGTGATGACGACGATGATGATGATAATGATGATGATGTAGTGTTTCTTTCATTGCTGGAATGAAACCCTTCAAAACTCTCTCTCTCTCTCTCTCACACACACACACACACACACACACACACACACACACACACACACACACACACACACACACACCGGACACCTCAGTCTCCCAACATATTATTCCCCTCTGAACAAGTTTCATAATCAGCGAGCGATTCCATGGAAAACACACACGGTGCGGATGCCCGTACGTGCCACTTGCTTACATAGACCCCGTATGCTGACGCTCTCTGATCACTGGGCCCAAGCAGCAATTACTGTCGACGTATCTGACCATCTTTTCGCTGGTCACGTACACATATTCACGGCAGAAACGTCAGAGAACCGGCGCTGCGGGACTGAGACAGTAAACAAGGGACGAGGAAAGGAGCAGGGGAGGGGGGGGGGGGGGGGGAGGGGGGAGGGGGGGGGGGGGGAGGTAGAAGGGTAGTTTTGGGTGGACGCTCGGAGATTTGGGAAATACGGTCAAATCTTTTTAGGCTGAATTCTGTCTGGCACTGGACCGCTTGAGGCGTGTCTAGCTGGATGCTAGTGGACACACACACACACACACACACACACACACACGCTAGTTTGGAAATGTTCGGCCCACCAAATTTGAAAGATAAATGTCATTCTAAATTCCGAAATTTAAATAGCTGAGCTGACCTTTCGCACCACGTGATTGTAATGTGTTTATGTCCAGTGTGTGAGAGAATGCGTGTGATTCACGTGAGCGTGCGTGCTGGGTTCAGTTCGCGGCGCTTTGAGCCGATTCATGAAACTGGGTAAGCACTTATACAATACTTATTATTATTATTATTACTTGTACTCACGCCGCGCGCGCGCGCACACACACACACACACACACACACACACACACACGAGCGACAGAGACAAAATGAACTAAACTGAAACACCGCTGCGCACAGCAAACTATTTTCAAGTCGTCCGCACTCTCTTGTGTAATGATAGCCAAAGAATAACAGAGTAAAAACCTTCGTTATCACTGCCGACACAGTCATGGCAGACAATTACGTTCCCTGCATTCTGCATAGTGAAGTTGATTGCGTGACAGCGGACACCTCGCTAGACGAGCAACCATCTCTAGGGTGAAGCCGGTTATCACTCTCCGCGGTGCAAATGACCCGCCTGATAGGTGTGTTCTTTCTCTCCCAAGACACTGACTTCCCAAACTGCGCAGTTTGTCAGCCTTAGCACATTATTCCGTACCGCGGACGAGTATCCCACGTGTTTTTGTTGTTGTTGTTGTTGTTGTTTTAACTCTTTTTCGGTTAAGGAACCGTTAATCATGCCTGATTTTCGCATACAGGGGCCAAAACCGAAAAAGAGTCAAAAACGTGGATTACTCGTGCGCGGTACGGAAGTTGAGCAGCACTGGAAACACTCGCGTCCCTTTTGACTACACCGCCGTAAGTAAACAGTACAGTCCCCTTTCGTTGTCTCGGATTTCCCGTGCCTTTAATTTCAGTCTTTGCGGACTTCGCAGAACAGCAATCAGCGAACAGCAAACGTACGTATACCCTTCACTTCTAAAACCATAGTCTCGGAAAGATGAGCAGCCTAGCTTAAGTAGGGGAGCCGGGGTGGCTGAATGGTACAGCGTTGGACTTCCAATGCTAGGGTCATGAGTTCGAATCCCGACTGGGGCCAAATATTTGTGCTGGCCTTTTCATCGTTGCCCCGTCTTTGATGTCACCCGTATGTGGTGGAAAAGGACGTTAAACTCCCAAACACCCACCCACCCACCCTAGCTCAAGTATTTTGTTTTTATGTATCTGGTTGCTAGATCTGAGGAAGGATATTACAGAAATGACTGCTGTATGATATTATTTCATTTACACTGAAAAAAAACCCCGCTGTCCTGTTTGAAAAATAATGGCTAGTTATTATTAGTGAATGCGCACATGCTAGGTGAAAAAGTGGTAATTCTGGTGAGGAACGAAGCCAAAAACTCTACCTCAGCCTTGAGGTAGCCTGGGGGCTGTCCCTAATTCGTGCTGTGTACCAGACCGTTTCAGCTTTGTTCAAGACTGGGTAATCTTGAAGAATAGTATACGAAATTACCCCAGTAGTGATGACGTTGTGCGCATGTGATCAGCAACCAAAATGGCGCATTGGATTTGCATGCATATCCCTACTTGTGAAATGAAATTATTTGTGGGGAAGGAGAGGTCAAAGTGAGCAGGTGAGGGTGTTTTACGTCTCTTTGCGTCGAGCAGAACCGAAAGCACCCGAAAAAGTGCGTGCAAATAGCTCCCAGAATTTCGTATACTGTTCTTCAAGATTACCCAAGACTGTTCCAATACTGGGTTTTGAACTTTTTTCTGTGTGTGTGTGTGTGTGTGTGTGTGAGAGAGAGAGAGAGAGAGAGAGCGTGTACAGCAAAATGTGCTTACCCTCAGCTAGTAAGCGAGAAGAAAGACCACTGATTTCTTTTACCGGCCGACAGAGACTGATCTATAGGAGGGCGTGAGATCACGTAACAGCCTGATTCTGGTCCCGACCTGCACGAGACAATCACGGCTATTCCATCATTGACACCCTCCCCTTTCGCACCCCTGCTCACACGCGACAACTCAGAGGCGTCCTATTCGTGAAAAGACCAGTCGTACATTTACATTTCCTTTTTTCTCTGCCCCTTGAATTGTGTCTGACCTTTTTCCCAGAGTGACATCGAGTCACAGAAAGGCACAGAGAGAGCGAGCGAGACAGGGAGAGAGAGAGAGGGGGGGGGGGGGGGGGAGAGATGGAGTGAAATGAAATCAAACTTTCTTTTCCAACGGTGAAAGTTTTTGGCCTGCAAACCAGTATTTATAACTTGCCGTTGCTACAACTACAAAGGATAACATTTTTTAAAAAAAGGAGTACACGCATAACGACAACAACAAACACAAAAATAATAATTATGAGAGAGAGACGGAGAGAGAATCTTTCTAGTCTTTGTTCCCGAACGGTTGGGGAGAGAGAGCTATTCAAACGTGAATTCTCGCCTTTTCACAGTTGCACATTTCTGTTAAACTTAAAATGCTTTGGAAATGTTCAGCCCACCAAATTTGAAAAATACATGCAATTCTAAATTCCGAAATTTAAATAGCTGAGCTGACCCTTCGCACCACGTGACTGTAATGTGTTTATGTCCAGTGTTTGAGAGAATGCGTGTGATTCACGTGAGCGTGCGTGTTGGGTTCAGTTCGCGGCGCTTTGAGCCGATTCATGAAATTGGGTAAAGCGCCCATACAATACCCATTATTATTATTATTATTATCGATTCCCTCAGTTCAAGAAGCATAAGGCAAAGTTCAAGAAGACCCTTTTTTGAGGTGAAACACTGACGTTAGAACCCACATCAATTGAGCTGACAAAGAGAAAATGTCTGATCCTAGAGTGAAATTGCTTAGCCATCAGGCAATCAAGGGGAAAAAAATGGTGGCAAACCACTGAGCCATCGACTTTCCAAAACAAACAAATAAACAAACAGAACACAAAGATCCTATGATGGCTAAAACGTTTGTAGGCAAACCTCAGACCGGTCGAGCTCCAAAACAAAACCAGAAAGATGCCAGAATATTTGACAGCGAAAACTTTTAGAAAAATCCCATCATGGCGAAACTTAGCACCCACTGAGCCACGAAGCTGCCAAACAAGCCCGGAAAGATCCCATGATGGCGAATTCTTATCCATCCTAGATACTGCCGGTCATCTCCGACTGTCCCCAACATCGGCCACCAGCCGCCAAATTTGCATCGTTTGCCATTTCCCTTGTGTCGTCTGCCCCAGGCCAGTGTCGTCTGCCTCTATTTGCAGATGTCGGTCAGCCTGGATCTAAAACCCCACAGTCAGCTATAGCGTGCTCTGTCGGCGCTGAGATGATCACTGTCGAAAAGTCTGGCGATACCGAAGGTTGCGTACTGTGTAGTCAACGATAGCGTATATTGTGTACTGTGTCACCCAACGACAATGTATGCTGAGTTTTCTCTCCCCCTCCCCCCCCCCTCTCTCTCTCTCTGGTACTCTGGCAATCGACAGTGTTGCCAGTGACAGTGTACGTTGTGTATCGTGTCGTTAACGACACTGTACGCTGGATAATGCATCGCTTACGATAGTGTACGCTGTCTACTGTGTCGCTAAAGACAATGTACGCTGTCTACCGCGTCGGCATTGACAGTGTATGCTGCGTACTGTGTCGCTATCGACAATGTTCACGGTCTACCACGTCGCTAGCGACAGTGTATACAAGGTACTGTGTTGCTAACAGTGTATGCTGGCTACCACGTAACAAATGACAGTGTATGCTGGCTACTGTGTCGCTAAAGAAAGTTTCGTTAGCGACACAGTAGCCAGCATACACTGTCAAGTTTCAAACTGTAAGCTGTCGTACTCTGTCGCTAACGACAGTGTATGCTGCGTACTATGTCACTAACAACAGAGATGATGTCTCCGTTTTCCGATATCTCGAATTCCGCAGCCGTCATCTTTACAAGAACTTGTAGTGACACGTCACCTGTCTTGTCAACTGATATATTTCAAGTGTGCGTCATACACTACCGTCAGCGACACCGTACACAGCGTACCCTTTGGCCAAATCACTACGCCAGTAACCATTTCCGTGTCTTTGCGCTGGGTTGTACGTGGGCGGGTCTATCTGTGTGTCTGTGGGATCAGGAGACTCGTGCAGACGACATTCTTCTTCTGTTCTCGGAGCCGCTAGTCGTCTGCACGGACCGCTGTCAGAAACGTCTGCGGAGAAAAATTGTCTTCCTGGAGCCGTGGTCACGACGCGAACGCAAATTTCTTTGCGCAAATAGGTTGCGGATCGTAAGTTCGTATGTGGCTACGTGAAAACTATCTCTTCCGCTAGTTGGCCGGTCACGACGCGCACTTACTGGAAACGGTGTCACGTACGGGTTATTTTTAGATAGGTGTGGGACCCCCGGGATTCCCACGGAAAACACCATCACGTGACCTGCACAAAATTCTCCTTGCAGCGTGAAGAGTGAAAGAGAAGAGGGGGTGTGTTCACTACGCGTTCACTACAGAGTTTTTGATCGAGTCATGTTTATCTGCCGTAGCGTCAGGTTAAATGCGTGGTATGTATGTGGAGAGTGTGATCAGGAGAGCATGCACGTCGCATATAGACCGCTCCCTAGCAGTCTCTATCTCAACATTGGACGGACTACAACCAGTAGAAGCATTTACTGCACGTACAAACCGTATGCAGCAGGCTCACTGGCAAGAAAACCAACGGAATGAACCTCAATCAAAGAACAACGAAAGAGGAGAGGATAACAACAACATCAACAAAACTCTCCACATACATGCCACGCATTTAACCTGACGCCGGTGCTACGGCAGACCAGCGGCAAAACTCTGAATTCGGAACCCGCACATTTCGGGTCCACAACACAATGAATGAGACCTGCATTGACAGGCACTGATACGATCAAAACGGTGGTGGCTGATCAGTGAGGACTGACCGAGTGCGTTCAGCACTGAACTAGTCCGAAACACACACAACAAATGTTAACCCACAAAAAAGGAAACAAATAAACCCACGATGTGTGTACGGCTGGCCACACAGGCCTTTGCATTGCAGGGTGCGTAGTGAACTGAACGCGCCCCGTCTACACTCAAGTCGTCCTACAGAAGATCGCACAATTCCTGCAGGTCTCTCCTCCTAAATCTAAACCTTTGAAGCATGTCCACATCGTCGTACAAGTCAAAAGGGTTAGTACGATTGCGGAACACCCTTTCCCGTCGCAATGCTCTTCTCATTTGCAGTTCAAGCGGGCCGCCATTTTTCAGATTTACGCAAAGGCTACGGCACCTTTCCGACACCCTCCTAGGTGGTGTACAATACGCAAGGGTTTCCGAGCGGCCGTAACTCTGCGCAAACGTCATGACCACCCAATTTTATCACAAATCGTAAGTTACGGACCCTCGCGAGCGTAAATCGGTGGCGGAAAAGTTACGAACGCGTCGTGACCACGGCCCCTGGAGATGAATGAAATCAATCTGGCCAGTCTGTTGGAGAAGCCTCGACAACGGTTCCAAAGCTGTCAAATTCGTGTTTACGCTGCAGCTGATATATATATATATATATATAGAGAGAGAGAGAGAGAGAGAGAGAGAGAGAGAGAGAGAGTTTCCACAAAATACAATTTCTAGGTGGGGGGGGGGGGGGGGCTTTGCGCGTGTGACTGCACATGTCAGCTCGAAATGCTCTCCCTTCATGTAGAGCTCTGAATGCGGTACACTGACACCCGCTGGCCAGGCGAAGTTGAAATGAACTCTTAAACACCCATACACACAAAGTCGCATTTTTACTTGAAATCTTCAGAGCACGAGAAGCCACTAGAAGCAATCTTGCAGCGGTTTCGCGCCTAGCGGGCAAGGCCAACGCCTTGTGTAATTCACTAGTGGCTCGAAATCTTTCAAATCACTAGGAGCCACTTGAAGCCACAATTATCCAATGGGTGTAGCGGTCTTGGGTCTAGCGGGGAAGGCCCACGCCTTGCATAATAGTGGCCTGAAGTGGCTCCGAGTGGTGTGTAGTGGCTTGTTCTTTTTATCAAGTCTTGTCATGTAGTGGGGGGGGGGGGGTTGGGCTCGGACTATTAAGAGTTTACCACTATCGGCCCCCGTAGTGTAGTGGTTAGCACTTCGGACCACAGGCCGGGAGACCCGGGTTCGCGTCCCAGCCGAGGTAAGCGGGATTTTTCCTACCTAGGTCGGCTCCTTCCCAGAGCGGGTGTGCTATGGGCCCAGTGAGGAGGCTGTTGCCACACAGCCGAGTTTCACCCACTTCATGAGTACGGCTTTGGGGGGTGCCTCCCTTGGTATGACACTTTTTATGATGTGGATGATTACACGGCCGGCACCGCAGGTGCTGTAGTCCCCGGGCCTGGTTAATGCCGGGATATTTATGACAGGAAGCGTGGAATGCGGCCCTGTCCCGCAGTCCCAAACCACACGCACCTCCATAGCATCATCTTACCATCATTCTCATCTCCATCATCATGCGTAATAAAAATTGCCCCAGTTTCCGAACCCTACGAGGATTCCATCCATTACCTAGGAGGAACACCACTGGAACTGTCAAAGAGTTGGGGCACCAAAAAAAAAAAAAAAAAAAGTTAACCACTAGACCACCGACCGCCCCCCACAATGATGAAAATAACACGAGTCTGTGGCCCAGTCGACTGATCTAATCCCCATAAAAGGCAAACAAGAGATTTCCTCCTCGGTGCGTGCTTTTTCCCAAGAAACGGACATGCGAGCAGTCACATAAATATGAATGTGTGGACTCCTATTTCCTGTCCTATTCCTAACAAAGTCAGAAGTCAACCCTAAACGTGATAAAATCCCTTTGTGATTTGATACCACCCGCGGGTCGTGCCACTCATTACTGTTCATAGCGCTACAATCAGAGGACCAGCGAGGTCCTGGCAAGAGTAAATGAAAGAAGAGTACCTCACTTGCTACAAGTGTGTCGTTAAAGTCTAGTCCTGTCCTATTCCTAACAAAGTCAGAAGTCAACCCTAAACGTGATAAAATCCCTTTGTGATTTGATACCACCCGCGGGTCGTGCCACTCATTACTGTTCATAGCGCTACAATCAGAGGACCAGCGAGGTCCTGGCAAGAGTAAATGAAAGAAGAGTACCTCACTTGCTACAAGTGTGTCGTTAAAGTCTAGTCCTGTCCTATTCCTAACAAAGTCAGAAGTCAACCCTAAACGTGATAAAATCCCTTTGTGATTTGATACCACCCGCGGGTCGTGCCACTCATTACTGTTCATAGCGCTACAATCAGAGGACCAGCGAGGTCCTGGCAAGAGTAAATGAAAGAAGAGTACCTCACTTGCTACAAGTGTGTCGTTAAAGTCTAGTCCTGTCCTATTCCTAACAAAGTCAGAAGTCAACCCTAAACGTGATGAAATCCCTTTGTGATTTGATACTACCCGCGGGTCGTGCCACTCATTAGTGTTCAAAGCGCTACAATCAGAGGACCAGCTAGGTCCTGGCAAGAGTAAATGAAAGAAGAGTACCTCACTTGCTACAAGTGTGTTAAAGTCTAGTCTGATTCATCAGACTCGGGAGGCCTGAGTCAGATTCCTACATTCGCAAAGTCTGTTTGGAGCATTGTGGGGCGGCGGGGATTTTGACTGTGTGTCGGTTGGGTGGCAACTTGGGTTGGAATCAACGGTGTGTCAGCTTGGGTTGGAATCAACGGTGTGTCAGCTTGGGCTGGAATCAACGATGTGTAAGTTTGGGTTGGAATCAACGGTTTGAAAGCTTGGGTTGGAATCAACGGTGTGTCAACTTTAAGATCCTACCTTGACACTGCAACTGCTGAAAATCATTCCGAACGAAGTCGCTGTACGTTTTCTGTGTCGCCCGACAGGTCCGCAAAGACTGAAATTAAAGGCGTGGGAAATCCGAGACAACGAAAGGGGACTGTACTGTTTATTGATGGCGGCTGGTACACATTTTCACAGCAATATTGTAAATCAACGCTTGAAGCACTCATCTACCCGCGCGTAAGCAACTTTTCAACAGTAAGGTGCATTCCTTTTCAGATTCTTCTTCGTTTCAGTCGGGTCGTGAGTTCGAATCCCGGTTGGGGCCAAATATTTGTGCTGGCTTTTTCATCGTTGCCCCGTCTCTGATATCACCCTATGTGGTGGAAAAGGATGTTACCCCCCCCCCCCCCACACACACACACACACACTCTTCGTTTCAGTTTTCAAGTTGCTTTTTTGGTCCCTGCAGCACGACCTTGGATACGCCACGGACAGAACATTTCCAACCGTGTTTTCCCAGTAGTGTGCTACAAACTCTAGTCGAAAGAGTTTGTAGTATACGAACTGGGTTTGTAGTATACGAACTGGGTTAAACCATTCTTCGTTCTTCGTAGTATGCTGGTACAATACATGGTCAGTAACTCTTCTTCCTTTTACTCTTGGTGCCCGGCGTAGTTTCCGTGCGAACAACCACACACGAGGTTCGGCGTGCTGAATTATTTATAGAAAAGAAAATGATTAATAACGCCGCTCAGACCTCTCGACTCAACGCTCTGCACAATTGGATCGCCATCAGACGGCTCACGGACCGTGTAATAACGAGACAGGAGAGCACTACACGAATTGCTTGTCGCTCCGACATGGGCTTCGCTTCTAATCAAATGATGTACGCTGAAATACGTGGGACCAATCTGTTGTGGAGTTGACTTTCCCACCCATTGACTAGGCGAACAGCCTCTCCACGTATAAACGTCAGCACCGTCGTAGATAACGGCTGAATTTTATGCAAGGCTCAACTGTGTTTTGGGTCTCTGCTTTGTCGACATGGATTAAAGGTCTGCAATCTCGGCAAAACGCCACACACAGTGCGTGTAAAAACAATAACAAAAACCAAAGTATCTGTCTATACAAAATGCACAGTCAACTCTGTCACAGTTACAGAGTTTTCAGCGTCCTTGAAACCCCTATAAACGTCAAAGGGAGGCTGTTTTCACAGCTCAGTTTGCGTTTTGACACTGAGCGAGAAATGTCGCAGTGGCTGGTCTTCTCGTGCAGCACACAACACCCGCTAGACGCTGTAGCGATGTATCTCCTTGACATTTAGCGCTGTGCCGTATTACCTTTGCTATTGTTGTTGTGTTTGGGGTTTTATTTGTTCTGGTTGGTATGGTATGGCAGACGTCTCTTTGGCGCACATATATCCATCTCTTCTGAAATGCTCAAGGCGCTGCAGGGCTGGAGGGCGAGGCAGTGAAAGCCTGCTGCCGCTAAGCGCTACTTTATATGGGAACATCCACCCTGCTTTTCACTCTGGTGCGTGCTACAGTATTTCTGTTTTTCCACGCCACTGGAAAGATGGACGTGGGATTTTTAGCGTGCACACTTGATATTTGTGCTTACGTGTGTACACGAGGGCGGGACAGGCACCGTAAACGAGTCTGCACGTGATTTTGGACGGGAAAAAATGCAGCCAAATTCCTTGCCACGGGGATCGAGCCAGGCAGCGTAAGATCCGAAGTCGAATACCTTAACCACTAAACCAAATCCCCTGCTGTTGTTGTTATTTTTGTTGTGTATACCAATTTTTGATTTCTTTGTCTTTGTCATGTCGTTTCTGAACTACCAATCTCACCAAAACAAACACAAACAACAATCCTTATCGTCGTCTTTTCTCACGCTCATAATTTGGGGGGGGGGGGGGGGGGGGGCAAATATCTTTCAAATCGAGTGTTCGGTGCGCAGAGGCTATCAACAAAACTCTGGTCACAACGTTTGCCAAAGGCTCAACATTAGGCGATGCAGAAAAATAATTTGAGACGGTGTAAATCTAATCTGCTCGTGGGGGCGGGACATAGATCACCTGCACTGCCTCAAAATCTGAAATCTTTCGAGTGTTAATTTTACAGTAAACACAGCTTATTTTCTCACCGAACTTTCCTGAACGTGATTATCGAGGGCTTCAACCTGACTGTGGGAGCCGGGATAGCCGAATGGTAAAGCGTTGGACTCTCAATGCTCGGGTCGTGAGTTCGAATCCCGGCTGGGGCCAAATAGTTGTGGGGGCCTTTTTCTCGTTGCCCCGTCTTTGACATCTCCCTTACATGGTGGAAAAAGACGGTAAACCCCCAAACACCCACTCACCCACTCAAACTAATGCACACTTGAGCTGGAACTAAAAGGGGTGGGGTGGGTGTTTGGGGGTATAACGTCCTTTTCCACCACATACGTGTGATATCAAAGACGGGGCAACGATGAAAAAGCCAGCACAAATATTTGGCTCCAGCCGGGATACGAACTCACGACCCGAGCATTAGAAGTCCAACGCTTTACCATTCGACCACCCCGGCTCCCCCTGGAACTAAAAGATTTCCGCGTGTGTGGTATAGGAATACTTCACCATTGACATATTGCAAGATTCTGATTAACAAGCCAGTGCAGTCAGTCACAGTGCGCCAGTACTCAGACAGACAAATGACACGCGTGGGACCGTCTGTTGGAGTATTCGAGGGTTCCACGCCAGAACGTCCTATCTCTCTTCTGCCTATCTGTGTCGATGGCCGGGGCTGTTCGATTTACTCATAAAGCCACTGTGTAACGGCAAAACACACTAAATCCATGACGTCATTTTGTGGAAACAGACCATGACGTCATTTTGTGGAAAAATATTATGACGTCATTTTGTGGAAAAAGACCAATACGTCAATGTCTTTCATCTTGAAATCACCCCTTTGCCCATCAGATGATGTCACGGACTTATATTACTGCGTTGTGCCATTACAGGACAGAAAGAGATCAGATGGGTTTCCATGGAGAATCAGTCCGAGGGGGGGGGGGGGGGGGGGGGGGGGGGGCTATACGGGCCTGTGGGCGACACGTTAATTTCCTAACAATTTCCCAATAAGACGATGCCAAGTCTTAGCGCGGACAGTGACGCCTCGAGGCCGTGGAGACCGCAGAAAACAGACAAATTTATCGTGAGTCCTAGGGAGCCCACAGGTCTTCGCCAATTCGCACAGGGAATTGAGTCGTGACTGGGGAAAATGCCGCCTGAAGTGTGCAGTGTACGATTTAGGAGATGCACGTCTGGCCCAGGTCAGTTATTCCCACAAGGAACTGAATCTCTTGTGATAGAGAGGAATCTGTCTGTGTACGAATGTGCAACGGGCGATTTAGGAGCTCGAAGTGCATCCCCTTATCCGAGGTCAGTTATTGTTGTTGATGGAGCAACCCCCCCCCCCCCCACACACACACACACACTAAAGTGGAACGGCAAGTTTGTAAACCGACGAGATCTTTCTGTCAAAACTTTTCCTTAAAACTTTTGAGAAATAAAGTTTCATCATCATCTGTCTCAACCCCCCCCCCCCACCACCACCACCACCCACCCCCTGTCAAAACTTTTACCGTTGAAAAATACTCTCTCTCTCTCTCTCTCCGTATACATGTGTGTTTGTGTGCGTGTGCGATTTCCTGTTCTTATGTATTTTTTTTCTCCTTCTCTTCATTTTCTTCTTTTCAAATTTCTTTTCTTTTTTATGGTAGTGTAGCAACGGCAAGTTTGAAAATGGTCTTTGTATTACTACAACTTCTTCCGTTGTAAGATAAAGGATCGTTATCTCTCTCTCTTGTACCAACGGCAGATTGAAAATCAACCATTGCATGGCTAAATCTTTTTGAAAAATAAAATTCGTCCGTTCTCTCTCTCTCTCTCTCTCTGTGGGTGTGTGTGCAAGTAATTTAATCACGCCCACAATTCTGGGACACTGGCCAGTAACAGCTCCCCAGACTGACAGCAACGTCCGTGCCCTCTGGACAAAACAGCCCATTGATGCCTCTCTGTGCCACATCTGTATTGTCTCGCCAGGAAGTAAGGACATCCATACGTCATTACCGTGTACCTGAAGCGGTGCTAAACAAGAAATTTCATTTCCCTTGTTGTTGTTCCCTGTGGGAAATAGACCTTTCCGCCGGCCCCCTAGTCGTTGTTGCTAGAGTACACAAGCGGTGCCGCTTCCTTTCCCTCGTAGGAAACAGTTGCTTTGTCGATCTGTCAGAAGCGTGTTGGATAAAACGTGTTCCCATACTAAACAACAGGTGACGGCACTCTATGAGCAACGTTGCCAAACATTGCGGAGATTATGACTCACAGCGAAGTTTGACCTATTCACTCCTTGGCTAAAATGTTCGTTTCGGAGAGGTCTATCCAGCAGCTTCCCACGGGGCAATTAACATGTAGCCCAGACGCCTGTAGCAGCGCCCACTGCCTAAAACGAATCCTCCATGGCAACCGCACGCAACACACTTTTTGGATTTTTTTTTTTTTGGGGGGGGGGTGTTTTTTTTTTTTTTTTGGTTTGTTTGTTTGTTTGTTTGTTTGTTTGTTTGTTGTTGTTGTTGTTGTTTTTTTGGGGGGGTGCCTTCTGATCTCTCTGACAGACACATACTCCGACACGCCTTAGCAACAGGTGTGGGCAAGCTTGTAGGAGCATTCGCTCACTTTGATTGGCTAGCATGATCTGTCAATCAGGAACTGGCTACATGTCAACTGCAAGCGTAACGAAGCAGATAACTGACACGCCACTTTGTTCATTTTGCAGAATACATGTCTAAGCCCATAGCAGACAAAGAGACCTTCTCTTTGGAAGAAGGATGTGGGATCTCTAAGGTGCACATCTGATAATATGCGTGTTGCGTGTGCACAAAGATAATGGACGACACACCGGTGGGCTACCGGGCGTTCTGAGGCAGTACCTTCCTGTCACGTGACACTCAATTTGCATGCAAATTGAAGGGAAAGAAAGATAACTGAGCCCTACAGTCTAGAGTTTAGCCCGAAGAATCACGTGGGTTAGGGGCAGCATGCAATCTTCTTAGGTCTGAAGTTATTGTTTGGGCTGAAGCATGAGTTGGCTAAGAGCATGAGCTGTCTAGATTTTATTTTGGTTGTTTTGTTGTTGTTGTTGTTGTTTTTGTTTTGTTTTGTTTTGCTTTTGTGTTTTTTGTTTGTTTGTTTTTGTTGTGTTTTTTTGTGTGTTTTTTTTCGTTGTTTTTTTTTTGGGGGGGGTGTTTTTTGGTTTTTGCGGAGCTCACTAATGCCATATTTACAGCGTCTGATCCTCACACTTTTTGTTACAGCTGAAGAAGTTGTTCGTCCGCTTTTAAACATCAGCAATCCATTCCCTAATGGATCACAGACATGATCACAGACATCAAGTTACCCCTGACGCTAAGCTCGTCTGGCTGACACAAACTTTAGCCCTTTTGCATTTCCCGTTTGGCAGAATCCCAAGACACAGCTTCCAGACGCACACGTCTGTGGAAAAAGTCGCGCTCCCCCTGCTGACTGAGAAGGCGCTGCAGCAGACGACAGAAATCAGAGGGCGGGAAAGTCAAGTCTACCCCAGGGAAGTCGAGCTGCCAGTCAAGCGGACACTTGTTGGCGGATGGTTTGCGCTAAGGTCTCTCTCGGGTCAATCGGCCGATCACTTTGCTTGAATCCCTTTCCAAACAAGCGTCTGCGGTCAGAGACAAAACGAAAAACAAAAGTGCTGAGTCTCCGTCTGGAGTTGATCCACATGGGCAGTGGCCACCAAGCCGGGATCGGCTGAATTGTCTCAGCGCTACTCAGCAGAAATGAAACCTTGTCTCCCTTCCCACATCTCCTCTCTGATACGGTGTGCTCAGCCCAAGTTCACGTGATTATGTCACCCCGTCTACCTACAAACCAGTTCTAACTTAGTTTCTCACACCAAATAGCCAAATGCAAAGGAGATGTTTCCAATGACATTGTTTTGTGTTTAAGCCACGTCATGAAAACTAACCGTACTGAGAACTGTGAGGGAATGACTGAACAAACGAACAAATGGATGAAGCAAATGAATGGGCCTTTATTGAACAACTATACTTTATTGGAAGTCTCACTACCTTTTTTTCTCGCGCGTGCGCGCGCGCGCGCGCGCACACACACACACACACACACACACACACTATATATATATATACTGACTTTAGAAAACGAAGAAAGTCATGCTGGCTCCGCACATCCACAAAAGAGTTTAAAATGGAAAAATCCAAATAGAATGATTAAAAAAGAAACTCCTTAGGACCGGTGAACAACTATTATTCTTGAAACATGAAACAAAGTGTGAATCCCAAATGTGCATCTCCACTTCCTCAGTCACCATTTTTGCAATAGAACGAGTGGAGCAAGAAAAGGACCTCATCAAGAGGGAGATTTGGTGGCAGTGTAATTTAGGCACCATCTTTTCTGGCCTCAACACCAGAAAAGATCTAGCCACCCTGCTGCGTCTTGGTAAGAGAATCCTTTTCTAGAAGGGTGGAATTTGATAGGCATCAGAGGGAGGTTTCGGGTCCAGTAATTGATGTACAGTTTGCAGATTTTCTCAGGGATGTAGAGAGAGAGACAGAGAGAGACGGGAGGGGGAGGGGGGAGAGAGAGAGAGAGCAGCAGCAGCAGCTGCAGCAAGGCACGTTCTCAGCCAATGAAACGACGCAGCCCTTACAACCTTCATGGCAATGTCGTCATAGCTACGGGCACAGTAATGGCCGAGCGCAGTTCCTCTTGTCTCAAACTGCAGACGCAAGAAAAGGATGTTTGCTGCCGAGTGTATGATTTTATACGCCAACACAGAGACATTAATGACCCTGGCGACTCCGGCAGCGTGAATGGTCTGGTGCACCGACCATCTATTCGAAAGTGCATGAGGGTGGAAAAGCTGCAAGACCCGTTATTACCGTCTGGGGCGGTCCTCACGTCTGTGAAGCCGTAATGTCTGACGTCCATCGCAAAAACGTCACCCTCTTGAAGATGGATCAACGTTTTATGAACTTTCTGTAAGGGTAACGGCTCATGTTGAATCATAACTCAAGACCGCAGCAGAGTGGTTTCCCGTGAAAAGAGTGCTTTCCCCTTGATGAACAAATTTCCTCCCTTTCGTGTAGTGTTCAGGAAAAGTTAACTCAAATGGAACGTCGTTCTGATCACGAGAATGAAGAAGTGCTACCGCATGGAATTTGTTCAGTTCTTCAGATATTAAAGCACCCACCCTCTGTGTGTGTGTGTGTGTGTGTGTGTGTGTGTTCGAGTGTAAGGGGTTCAACACTACTTCCGTTTGTTCCAGGCTCTGCCAAGCAAACAATTTTCTTCACGTCAACTGTGGACGAAATAACCTGCACACGGTTTCCATCTTATGTATAACCGCAACGACGACCACAAGAAATGAAATTCTGTCCGCATCAGCCCCGCCTCCCTCCCCCCCCCCCCGTCCCCCTGCCTCCCTCCTTCCCCCCCCCCCTCTCCCTCTCTCTCTCGTGCCATTAGCTTTACCGTTGATAAATAAGGTTCGGTACCATTCTCTCCTCTCTCTCTCTCTCTCCACACACACACACACACACACACACACACACACACACACATCCTGTCCGTGTTTCGGTATTTTTCGTGATGGGATTCCTGAAACGGGTGGTACACGATCCCATATCATTTTCGCACAGTCCCCGCATTGGCCATTGAGCAATGTCCGGTCCGTGACCCCCGTTCACTCCGCGCTGCCTCCAACGCTCTCGTCTGGATCGATGTGACGTCTATGAGGGGGGATAATGCGCTCATAGAGGGAGATAATCCTGCAGTGATTGTCTAGAGATAAAAGGGATGAAAAGGATGGCAGGGTAGCTGCGGGCACCTATTGTGAAAACGGGATGCGGAGGTTTTGTGGAGGATGGTTCAAGAACCGGGTTGAAGGATAGTTCTGGAGATGGGTTTAAGAGTAACTGGTTCACATGACAACGGCATTCACCGAGGCTGATTTAGTGATAGGTTAACTTGACAGGGAAAAAAAGTGTGATCATTTCCGTGCACAACACGCTGATGAATTCAGGGTGGGTGGGTGTGTGTTTGGGAGTTTAATGTCCTTTTCCACCACACAGGGTGATGGCAAAGACGGGGCAACGATGAAAAAGCCAGCACAAATATTTGGCCCAAGCCGGGATACGAACTCACGACCCGAGCATTAGAAGTCCAACGCTCTACCATTCGACCACCCCGGTTCCCCTTGATGAATTCAGATTGCTGTGGGTTTCACAGAGGAAGCGAAAGCCTGAGGAAGTGTCAACACGGAGACCTAGTGATTGAGAATGAATGCTAGGCAAAGCAGCACTGCTGATGATGCAGATTTTGAATAGGTTTTCCTTGTGTGAAATTTCAACAAGCAGAACAGTGAGATGACAGACACCCCCCCCCCCCCACCCTGTGCAAAAATCTAGAATTTCCCTCTTACAAAAACTTACCCCTCTACTCAGCAACACTATCCACTCCACCTTGATCAGCCCCTCCCCAGGCCCCCCTCCCCCCTCACACACACACACACACACACACACACACACCGTCACACACACACCACTACCACCATCACCCAGCCCACCCCCTTCCCTAGCCTCCCAAAGGTTCCTTTTTGCCATCACCCGGTAAGATGCAGCCAAGCATTTTCTGGACCATAGAGCATCAAATTCAGGGGACGAGGAACAAGGCCTCAGAAGGCAGCGCAAGACACCTATAGCCCATGTCCGGAAATGGGCTTCCTGCCCCAAGACACGCACGTCAAAGGCTTCCAGGCGTAATTCGCATCCCACAGAGCTAGACGCCTCATCCACTCCCTCCGCGCTCATCCATAAGCTGACTCCTGGAGAGACGTGCCGTGAGGCTCTGTGGTCATGTCTATTCATAGTCCTAGCGGCGTGGCTTCTTAATTAAGACGTGGCCTTTATCCCTCAGTTTGGGGCCTTCCGTTGCATTATGCTTGAAGGGGAGAAAGATGAAACGCAGGGGGGACAGGAGACAAGACTGTGATGCTCCAGCTCAATACCCAAGGGTTGCAGAATTAGCTTTTACCACTCCTGACACCAAACACGAAAGACTTTTCAGAGCGTTGTTGTTATACTGACGGTACATTGCTTTACCACTTCTGACACCAAACACGAAAGGCCTTTCAGAACGTTGTTGTGCTGACGGTAACTTCTGACACCAAACCCGAACGACCTTTCAGAGCGTTGATTCTGTACTGACGGTAACATTTCTTTTGCAGGATCATCTTCGGATAGATACTAGAGGTGTGTGTGTGTGTGTGTGTGTGTGTGTGTGTGTGTGTGTGTGTGTGTGTGTGTGTTGGACCAACAGAAGATATCAAAACTACAGGTGTGCATGTACTGACTGAGGCCAAAGACCATGTTATGCATGACTTTTTATGTAGTTCTAGTGGCACGAGCAATGACAACATTTTTAATGGATTTTTAGATTCACAGGTTTGCAGTATTGAGGAACTCAAAAGTGAAACCAGCTTACATGTTGCCGAGACACAGATTAACTCGTACTTCGCCAAATTCTCTCCCTCTTTCACTCCGCCAAGCACCCTCCCTTGAAACTTTCAAGAAAAACCTGAAGACCCACCTGTTTTCTGCTCATAACAACACTTGACTAATCTGGTTTGCATCGTGTGTGTGTGTGTGTGTGCGTGCGTGCGTGCGTGCGTGCGTGCGTGCGTGCGTGCGTGCGTGCGAGCGTGCGTGCGTGCGTATGTCGTTGACCTGACCTTATGGCATTGCAATTTTCCCCCTATTTTTGTATACTTTTTTCAGCGCATAGAACTGTTATCAACCAATAGGTCAGCGCGCTATATAAGTACTGTCATCATTATTATTATTATTATTAAAAGCTAATCCTTCCTCAGATTCTGATATTTGACCCTGAAGGAAACCCCAGGTCACGCTGGAGTCGATTTGTGAAACTTTCATCTCAGCTGTGTGCTTAGCTTCAAAGTCTTCCCCCTCTGCGTCGGGATTTCGCCTCACTTGGTGAGATACTTAATGGTAATGGAGGGTTTACTCGGCTCACGTCCGCAAAAAGTGAATGCCCCCCCCCCCCCCTCTTCCCGCTGCACGTGCTGTTCGAGTGATATCGGCTAATATTGCGCCCGGTGTTGCATCCGTGTGATCCGAGGATTCTGTTCGCGGGTTCAACTTTGAAACTCGCAGGAAGGCCTCTTCTAGAGTTTGCAATAAGAGGTCGATCACCATAAGGGGTTTTGGGAGCGCATGATTGTGTCGTGCCAGTTTTCTCTCAGATCTGTCCGCCTTTCTGAAGCTCTGGAGTCAGCGTCTTCTTTAGCAGTTCCGCATTACCTTTTTTTTTCTTTCTTTCTTATTCACTCATAAGATGAAATAAACAAGAAAGGGCTATAAAGGCTGACATAAAGCTTTGAAAACCTTGGCTCGAAACGAAGAGAGATTAAAGAAAAAAAAAACCCGCCTGAATGCTAGGGATGCTTGGGCATTTAGAAAGCTGACAAATCACCTGCATCTTACAGCTCTAATTCCACGTGTGTGTGTGTGTGTGTGTGTGTGTGTGTGTGTGTGTTTTGTTGTGTTTTTTGTTTTCTTAGGGGGAAAATCGTTTACATCTTTTTCTTTTATATCCCTTAGCTTCAACCGGCTTTGTGATTTATACTGGATTATTCTCCCGATACACTTCATTTGTTTTCGTGTCCTTGAAGAATCCTTCCCCCAGACTGTTGGCTGTTTCTTGGATGTCCTGTGATTCAGCATCTTTTATTTCTAGAATTTTTTGATACCCCTTTAAACACTCTTTGGAGTTGCATTTTCAAGTAAAGTTTCAACTGCTTATTTTCAAAACCAACGAACGCTCGAACTTAGGTGATCATTAAGACCGCATTTAGATGACAATCTACCGCGCACGTGGATCTTAAAGACAAGGTCATCTGTGTGGCTCTGAAAAGTGTACCTTCTTGTTTTGCGGTCTCTAAGGCCGATGTCACTTGGATGTTTTCAGTCCAAACATCGAACATGGTGGTATTTTTTTTTTCTGTGTTCCTTGTGAGACATGCATGCCAGCCGAGTGCCGTTGGGCCTTGTGCTAAGCTTATTCGATGTTTGTCTAATGTTTGTTCGATGTTTGATGTCTCCCGTGTGACATCGGCCTACGTCAGTCTCTGGAGTCGGCTTTCAGTCCTGCAAGTTACAGCCTGTCCCAAAACTGGACTAATAGAACAAACCGCGCAGCACACCTACATTCCAACCTAAGCAACAATTTCAGCAAGGACGCCCATTGGAGCATTCTTCTTTTAAACGTCCGCCGAACTCGTTAAGTGGGCAAAATCGCTTTTAACGGAAATGGCGAAGCAGGGGATTTTGCACAAGAGCTTCTTTCACACGAGACACTATACTTCACCAGCCGTTACTCCCTCCCAGCACTGGAGGGCCATTACAGCCAAATAAAATTCGAAACTAAAATAGCCTCTACTCATAAAAGCGGAGCCATTACGGAGACTTCCCGATCGGCATAATAGCCGTGATGTTCCGGCGCCGTAACCATAAAGAATTCTAGTTCGCCTTCTCGTTCTTTGTTTTGTTTTGTTGTTATTTTTTTCCTCGCGCGGACGGCGAAGGTAAACACTTCCACACTTTGAGGATCGCTTGGGAAAACACTGTCATCCTCTTTAATCTCCAGAGCAAATGAGAGGAAATCTCGCTGCAACCGCGACATGTTCAAATCTGTATATAATACAAACATGGATTTCAAAATTGCATGAACTCAGCGTGTTCCATCTGAAATGTGTCTTCGATGACAGTGCGTGTCTTGAGCTTCTCACAGAATTCAGCAGTTTTGTCAGTTATTCATTTTTGAGTGATTTATTAAACCTGGAATTCTGGGGAGCCGGGGGGTAGCGTGGGAATTTCGATGCTTGCGTTGTTACTGCATCCGGCCGGGGAGTCAAACATGCGTAGCGTATAGGGTTGTTGGTTTGTTTGTTTTTTCCTCGTTGGCCTTTCTTCTTGTGTTGGAAAGGGCGTTAAACCCCCAATGAATAATGAACCTACAAAAAGAAAGAAAGAAAGAAAAGACAAGCTGGTCCGAAACGTTAACTCTTAAGAGCCCAAGCCCAAACACCCCTTCCTCACTATGTGATAAGACTAGCCAAAAAGAAACATCCACTTCAAGCCACTATTACACAAGGTATGGGCCTTCCCGCTAGGTCCGAGACCGCCGCAGATTGCACAATAGTGGCTTGAAGTGGCTGCTAATGATGTGAAGATTTCAAGTCAAACCGCGATTTCTGTATTGGCTTTTAAGATCTAACGGTGATCAGGACGAAATGGATTGCTAGCATGTTAGGCAAATATAGCGTGTTTTTAAGCCGTTTTGGTATTCCGATACATGAACAAATAGCGCACGCCCTGCATGAGGAGTGTTCACACCAGCTGCAATTAACTCTTAAAGGGCCCGAGCCGCGACCACCATCTGCCCACTGTATGATCAGCAGGACTGGTTCAAAAGAAGCAGCCACTGCACACCAGTAGCGGCCACTTCAAGCGACTATTACAAAAGGCGTAGGCCTTCACGCTAAACCCGAGAGTGCTACAGATTGCATAATAGTGACTTGAAGTGGCTGCTACTGGTGTGTGGTGGCTTGTTCTTTTTAACTAGTCTTGTCATGTAGTGGGCAGGGGGTGGTCGGGCTTGGGCTCTTAAGAGTTAAAACACCCATTTTCTCCGTACATTCTGGGTACCGGTGGGCCATAACTGCCTCCCCTGTTTGCGTCCAACGCGGAACGAGCACGCAACCCCCGCTAGGTGAAGTATTAATCACAACACTCTCTACACCCTCACGGCCCCGTCGCCTCATCTCTCGAAACAAAATCCGGGGGCATTATCTCCCGTGCGGCATGAAAGGGAAAGAAGATTACGGTGCAAGCCCTCACACAACGGTTACGATCCTTAGTTGCAGGGAGATATACCAAAGGCAATGCTGCCCGTAACAATATCATGGCATTAGCGTCTCTCTCTCTCTCTCTCTCTCTCTCTCTCTCCATCTCGCTCCTGCTCCTAACTACAAATAGGCGGTAAGTAGATCAGTCGAACTGGCCTGCGCATCCTCTCAAGAATAAATGGACCTCTTAAGACGGAGCGGAAAATGGAGCGTTTTGACAACGTGAGAGGTTCTTGCCTCCATTGTGATGCTAGTGTGACCATTTACTTCTGAAACGTTTCAGGGAGATTGTTCAGGGGAGGTTATTATTTTGTTGGCAGTGGGGAGATTACTTCCGGGACTTTTCTCGGAGAAATGTTCGGGGGAGGTGGGGGATTGGGGGGGGGGGGGGGGCGAGGGGGATATCACAGGGCTTCTCCTCTTTGTTGTTTTAAAAGAGTGGGCGACCTATACGCTGTTATGTTGGAAAATCGTCGACATACGAATTGTGCACCGTAAACAGGACAATATAATTTGATGATTACTCGATGGAACATAAGACTGAGATGATATAAAACTCATATAGGAACACCTGCTTTCCAGCGGTACTAGTCGCCTTTGCAAAATAGGTGAGAGAGAGAGACAGACAGACAGGCAGACGGACGGACAGACAGAGACAGGGTGGGAGGGGTGGGGATGTAGATGGTACAAACACAACTGGACAAATTTCAGAACTCCGTAGTCTTGTAGCACTGGTTACCACTGTGTCTTCCGAAAACATTTCAACCGCCTATACCGTATACGTATAAAGGTTTCATCTTACATTCAATGGTAATAGTCTTGGCTCCATATGTTCAAATGTGAAATGTTTGAACAACTATTATTATACGCTCCGTACAGCTGTATTGCGTAGTGCTTACCTTTTAATTCGAATCCCGGCCGGGGCCATATATTTGTGCTGGCCATTTTTGTCGTTGCCCCGTCCTTGCTATCACCCTTACGAGGCGGAAAAGTACGTAAAACTCACAAACAACACCCCCCCCCCCAACTCCACCCCCCACCCCACCCGCTTCCATTTTATTAATGACACATTATTCTAGACGACATGCTATCGTCTGGGTGCGTTATCGTCAAATTGAAAAAAAGAAGAAAGTTTTGGCTAGGGTTTGTGTGTGTGTGTGTGTGTGTGTGTGTGTGTGTGTGTGTGTGTGTGTGTGTGTGTGTGTGTGTGTGTGTTTCCCCCTAGACAAGCCAATTACGACCTGACGAAGGGAGTACAAAGTTTCTGCTCCTAGACTAAATGCCAGTGTAAAAGCCATGCATCATCACAACCGGTTCTGCAGAGCAGGCCAAAAACAATCTCGCTGCCTCCACCTCAGTCCATCATTTCCGATGACGGGTCATTTTAGTTTGTCACGAAGAGTAATGGCATCATCACATTCTGGCCAAAACTTCTTCGGACGGTGATTAACGTTTGTCAAACCTGATGTCTGGGTGAACTTATGAGCCAGTCGTATCCGCTCACTGCCAGACGCAGCTGCCAAGTATTGTTTGGATGAGTTTAGTTAACACACTTTCGCAGATGGAAAAACGAACATGGTAGCTGGTGAGCCTTTTTTTTTTTTTTTTTTTTTGCTGCCCCAACTCTTTACCAGCTCGGGGAGCCGGGGTGGTCGAATGGTAGAGCGTTGGACTTCTAATGCTCGGGTCGTGAGTTCGATCCCGGCTGGGCGCCAAATATTTGTGCTGGCTTTTTCATCGTTGCCCCGTCTTTGATATCACCCTATGTGGTGGAAAAGGACGTTAAATCCCCAAACACCCACACCCACCCACCCACCCACCCTTTACCAGCTCCAGTCGCGTTGCTCCCTGTTCATGGGTGGAATCCACGGAGGGCTCGAAAGCTGGGGCAATTTTTTTATTATGCATGATGATGGAGATGAGGACGATGGTAAGATGATGCTATGGAGGTCCGTGTGGTTTGGGACTGCTTGACAGGGCCGCATTCCACGCTCCCTGCCATAGATATCCCGGCTCGGGAACTACGGCACTTGCGGTGCAGGCCGTGTAATCATCCACATCATACGACGCACGCCCAAAGTCGCCCCCGTAACGTGGGTGAATCTCGGCTGTGTGTCAACAACCTCCCCATTGGGCCCACAGGACACCCGTTCTGGGTAGGAGCCGACCTTGGTAGGAAAAATCCCGCCTGCCTCGGCTGGGACTCGCATCCGGGTCTCCCGGTCCATGGTCCGAATTGCTAACCACTACACTACGGGGGCTTTTTTATCGATACAAATTCCTTGGAAGCGAGATCACAGTCCAAGAAACAATTCCAGACATTACAAGTTTCGTTTGTGGGAGTCGAGATACTCACCCGGCCAATGCTGCTGCTTGACAATGTTACGTTGGAACCTTTGGATGAGTATGTGCATAGAGGAAGAACTTACTTTGTGTTTCAAGTCGCGAATGGTGCTTGAGAGAGAGAGAGAGAGAGAGAGAGAGAGCAGCCGATACAAACACTTAAAGGTTATTCAACAACCCGGAATATGGCCAAAAGGTACCTCCTCACCTCCTTAAGAGGGTTTTGAGTACCCGCCACTGCTGTAGCCAACCTACAGGTTTGAGGTGAAATGAAATGAAATGAAGTTTATTTTCCGAGGCTAAAAGATTAGGTAACATGACCTCTATTAAATCTTGTCCTTGCTAAACTACTCTTCTCACACACACACACACACACACACACACACACACACACACACACACACACACACACACACACACACACACACACACACACACACACACACACACACACACACACATCAGTACAAGCAATCGTTAAAGAAAGAAAAAAAAATAAAGCACAATTAGAGAGAGAGAGAGAGAGAGAGGCACTGCATTTGAAAAAAGCCAATACTATCATAAGCTCTACACTTTTTAAAGGTTTTATTAGGTTTTTAACATTTAACAACCGTGCATGCACCGGAATCACAAAAAGAAAACAATAGCAAAAAAGAAGAAAAGAAGCAAAAGAAAATAATGAACATCAGTGCAACAATGTCACTTAGCGGCAAAATGAATTCTGGAAAGTAACGGGCCAAATGTATACAATTTGAGGCAGGCAAAAATGGATAACGCCCCCTTACTGATCTCTCCCTTTGTCAGGGGCCATTACCGATAACTTCCAGGGAGAAAATGGCAGACATTAACGAAACATTGTCCTCCGGCGTTCTTAGTAACCAAGAAGTGACATTGCAATTTCAGCAATTACCTGGTTACTTTGGGAAAACAAAAGCCACATTTTCCGAAACAAGCTTCTCTCCACTCCATTGTTTGTTCGATGTGTTCTTTTGTTTTGTTTGTTTGAGGGGGGGGGGGGGGGAAGGTGGCAGCTGAATGGTTTTATTGTTGTTGTTTGCTTGCTTGTTTTTACTTTATTATCCCTTTCGGGAAATTCGGGCTGTTAACCCCCGGGGGAAGCGCGTCGCCGCGGTTCAGCGCCACCCAATACCTATCCTATATTTTTTACAGTTTTGCTGGGGGAGGAAAGCCGGGTAACCCGGAGAGATAAATATGACAAGTTCGACCTGGCCTCGAACCCGCGCCATGACACTGGTGACGGTCGTTCAGTAGCACAGCGGCTAAATCCGACACGCTACCTTTTTTTTTTTTTTTTTCTTTTTTCTTCTCATAACAGATATATGTATCGTGCAGAAATATGTTGACTGTGTGCTGTTGAAATGGACAGTTGATTAAAGCATGTACAAACTTTTTCCAATATTTAAAGTTATGGTGTCTGTTCATGTGTGTGTGTGTGTGTGTGTGTGTGTGTGTGTGTGTGTGTGTGTGTGTGTGTGTGTGTGTGTGTGTGTGTGTGTGGTGGATGTAAGTTTGCATGTGCTTAAATGACAGCCCATGTTAAAACAGTGTGTGGGCAATTCGCAACTACGAATCAAATTTTTCAACCTCATATTCAAACAAGACACAAATGTCAACAGTATGACCATATTTATTCTAGCTTTTTATTAAGTGGTTTATTATTTGCACATCTCTGTTCAGTTCTAATCCGACGCACTACCTATTAGACCACCGCTCACCCCGTTCTGTTTATGAGCACGGTAATCTCATAGGAAATTATTCAGCGTCCTTGAAAACCCCGATCCAATATAAAGCCCTCCACGGAATCCAGCAGCAGCTTCTCCCCGATACAATATTCGCCAACACTCTACTCTAGTGATTATTTCGCACTCCAGAAAATGTCACAGAGAGAAGCCGCGCATTAGATATATTAGATAGCACAGGGAGACATTCTTACAAATGCATCAACCCTCAAATCTCACTCATGGAAATGTCATTCCCTGGTGAAGCCTCCCTTTGTTTGGAATCATGCGCTCCATGTTGGTGCAGCTCTGGGGAAAACCTGGTGCTTCACTTTTATCTCTGAGACTTGAGAGAGAGAGAGGGAGAGAGAGAGAGAGAGAGAGAGAGGTGGTGTCACTTGACAAAAGTCAATTTTCAACCAAAAAAAATATTTTTTAATCGCGAATTATACTGTCCATAGCAGGTATAGTCGCCTTCTGTAACTCCCCCCCCCCCCTTTTCTCTCTTTCTCGCTCTTTACTTCCCCCCCCCCTCTCTCTCTCTCTCTCTCTTGTCTTTTTTTGTCCCAGAAACCGTGGTCAGACGACAACTAAACCGATGATAAACTAGGCTCAGGTTTCCGTGGAACTACTTTGCAGTCAAAGCGGATGAATGACGACACCCTTGAAAGCACCTGGTTGTTTCTGGGAGTGGGGACAGCAAAATGGTAGAATGTTGGACATTCAATGCTCGAGCCGTGAGTTCGATTCCAGTCTGGGGCCAAATATTTGTGCTGGCCTTTGTTTCGTTGCTCTGTCTTTGATATTGTCACCCACACGTGGTGTAAAATGACGTCAAAACTCTCCAAACCCACCCTCTTGGTTGTTTCGTGTATCTAAAAGATACTCAGAGGGAGTACTTCCAGCTTAAACAAGCGGGAAGTGCCCCGGGTTATACAGAGCTGAACCAGACATGCTCCACCCTCCACACGCCAGATTTACTCCCGAGCTGGAAACACTCCAATAATCAAACAAAGCGTTAGTCTACGTGTGGTTTAGACTAGAGGGAGTACATCCAGCTTTTAAGCGGGAAGTGCCCTAGAGTAGACAGAACTGGGGAGTAAATCCCACCTGATACACCGGCGTGCTAGGAGTTGAACGTAACACGGGACATCGGCGGAAAACAACGTTTGGAAAATTGCACAGCTAAAACGTCATTGTCTAAACAAAACCAGTGCGTCCAAAATATGGTGAAAACAGAAAATGGACAGAAAGAGAGACAAACGCGTTACAGCCAGAGGCTCAAACTGGACAGAGCCGCTTTCAGCCGGCTCTAAAGCCACCACGAATCTTCATTATTACAAGGTCTCTTCCTGTGAACAGGATAGAGCACGATCCAGTTTCGGGCATTTTTTTTTTCACACTCAGTGCCTGACGTGTGTCGTTTAAAGCGCTAAAACTCCCAACAAAAAGCTTTCCGAAGTGTGGGTGGGTGGGTGGGTGTTTGGGGGTTTAACGTCCTTTTCCACCACATAGGGTGATATCAAAGACGGGGCAATGATGAAAGCCAGCACAAATATTTGGCCCCAGCCGGGATCGAACTCACGACCCGAGCATTAGAAGTCCATCGCTCTACCATTCGACCACCCTTCGGCTCCCCTTCCGAAGTGTGAAAAAAATTTAAAGAGTCGACCGTGCAAACACAGTCAACTCCGTCACAGTTGCAGAGTTTTCAGCGTCCCTGAAACCCCAATAAAAGCCAAGGGCAGCCTGATTTCACAGCTCAGTTTGGGTTTTGACACTGAGCGAGAAAGATCGTGCAGCACTCAACATCCGCTAGACACTGTAGCGATGTGTCTCGCTCACTGACCGAAAGCGAAATAATGTCACGGCAAACTCGTGCTCTGGTTTTATAAGGCTGAAACTCTTCAACTGTGACAGAGTTGCCTGGATTATGCATAGTCGAAGGAGTCGCAGTTAAAAAAAAAAC
>JACVVK020000124.1:0-160000 GCA_018292915.2 Batillaria attramentaria | reverse complement strand
GAAACGGTTTATCGATCAAAGGCTTCATTCATCTAACAAAATACACAGTCGTGACATAACAAACGCATTCTTACGCAAGCGCCCCGTCGTCGTTCAAAACAAGTCCATAAATCTTCAGCATGAGTCACGTTTCTGTATAGCTAAAGGCGGAGAGGTTTCGTGATGGACGAAGAAATTGACTGCATTCGCAGAAGAAAAAAATGCCGGCAGAACACAAACATTCATCTCCGGGAAGAAATTTCCAAGTATAATTCCAGGAAATGCGTTGAATATTATGAGTATATCATCCATGTCAAACTCGGGAAGGTAATTATATGCCTAGCAAGTTAGGATGGGTCCTACAATAAGCTTCATCACTTTAGAGTGATGAGATGTGATGTGATGTGATGTGTGTGTGTGTGTGTGTGTGTGTGTGTGTGTGTGTGTGTGTGTGTGTGTGTGTGTGTGTGTGTGTGTGTGTGTGTGTGAGAGAGAGAGAGAGAGAGAGAGAGAGAGAGAGAGTATGAGAATGCCTGTGTTCTGTTTTTAGCCCAGCCTTCAGTTTATAAATGAACTCTTACGCTATTTCTTAAGTTACTTGAGTCTGTGATTAATATTGATTGTTCTTAATTATTTATTTATACTGAGCCTGTCTTAATCTTAATTGCCCGTTTCGGGATGAATAAAGTGCAATTGAAATGAATTGAATTGAATAGAGTAATCAAAACGGACGATCTTTTTCCGTTGCTAAGTCGCTTCAAGATTACTTTTAGCGCACGAGAGGAAAAGGTGACGCCAGTGGGTTTGGGTGAAGTGGGAAACAGAAAGTAGACTAGTTGTGTAAATCTGTGCGTGAATAATTATCATAACACATGCTACCGTTGGTTTCTGTCAGATCAAGCCATAACCGTCTAAGCACAACCTATGCACAGTCAAATCAACTGAGGTAAAAGGTTTTTGATTGTGTTTGTCTCGCACAGAACACTACATTTTACTGCTATTTTCAGTTATTGCTTTGCAGGAGAAAAGAAAAAAGTTTTATCTGGAGAAAGCTCGTCCACGCAAAAAGGTTCCTGGCGTAACAGAAAACTTACGATTTCCTGCTGTCTCGTCGTATCTCGCACACAGCGATAAAAATAATCATACAAGCATGCACAGCAGTCACGAATTTGATGTGTGCGTCCTTATTTCCGTTCATGATTTTGTTTTTTTTTTTGTTTCTTTTTTTTCCTCTCTCGAGCCAGGCACTGAAAGCGGAAAACTTTTCACCTTGGCAACACTTGCGTATATCTTGACCATTATTTTTTTTTACAGCCCATAAAGGCTGGTGGGCATTGGCCCGAGCATCACAGTAATAAGAATAAAAATAATCGCATTAATACAGGCGCTGTACCAACTATTTTGCTCAAAGCGCCGCGACCTAAACCCCACGCGCACGCTCATGTGCATCACACGCATTCTCTCACACACTGGACATGAAGGTATTACAATCACGTCGTGCGAAGGGCCAGCCCAATAGTTTAAGTTTCGGAATTTCAGATTTGCATGTATTTTCGGGGCCGAACATTTCCAAAGCAGAGGTGGAGGAAGCCGGAGTACCCGGAGAGAACCCCCATACGAGAAAGAAAAATTCTTCGCCCAGAGCGGGATTCGAACCTGACCTCTCATATTGGTGACAAAGTCTTAACCACTACACCACCGACCATAAGATGGTTTTGTGGTTTTGTAGCAAAAGGCATTTGTTTTACTGTGGTTGATGACTATTGTTGTGTTCCAAAATCATTTCAATTTAGTTACAAGAACAGAATCTGGAAGCATTCGAACTAACTTCCTCATTGGGCCACGAGCTTATTCCAACACGCACACTCACGTGGTCTACACGCATGCACTCCGGCATATACTATACCACGGAGGTTAACCTCGCCCCATGAAGTGGGGAGCCGGGGTGGTCGAATGGTAGAGCGTTGGACTTCTAATGCTCGGGTCGTGAGTTCGATCCCGGCTGGGGCCAAATAGAAGTCCAACGCTCTACCATTCGACCACCCCGGCTCCCCCGTACACGACGAACTGACAACATGCAAGTTACCAGACTGGAGAACTGTACACGGAATACCGGGCTGGGTTTAATCCAGTTTCAGAAGCACACACACACACACACACACACACACACACACACACACACACACACACACACACACACACACACACACACACACACACACACACACACACACACACACACACACATGCACTCGCTCATCCTTTCGCCATTCTCTCGCACATTCTCACGTCATTCATTGTCATGGTCACCGTGTCAGTCATGGTGACCATGAGCCAATGACGACAACAAAAGCCAATTTTCATTCCTTTGGGGACTAGTACCGGGGGACTGGGGATTAGACGTTTTACTGTTTGAAACAGATCAGTTGTGTTAACTCGACTTTCCGGTACACAGCAAAGCTATAAAAAAAAAGAAAAAGATTCCACCCCCAACTCCCTCTCCCCGCCCGCAATACCACAAACACATTTTCTGTCGCATGATTTCAGTGATTTTAGATGTTTTCTCCCATTTTCCTCGCATGTTCGCCCACTGCCTGGCACTATTTGGACGCACCCTCCTCGCAGATTCCGGGTAGACTTTACCCCCCGTTTATCCCAGTGCTGTGCTCCCCTAGCGCGGTTTTGCTGTTGATGCAGCGATTCGGGAGAAATTTGCCGAACGTAGAGCGATATCGATTCTTTCTCCTCGTAAATTAGCGACTCATCGAATATTCTCAAGTCACGTGACACAAGGGGACCTTATCCTCCGTGGTTACGCCTTTGGAACTCTGGGCCCGTATGTAAAAGTCGAGGTTAATTTAACCCACGGCTACGGGCCTAACACAGACTAGGACAAAAGAAACCCAAAAGCAAAATTAAATTTTAAAAAAGGAAGCGAAGAAAGGAAGAAAAAATATCTTTCTATAACGGCTCAGGCACCTTCCTGGAATGGGCCCGCTTCCTGATTTAAAAAAAAAAATTACCCTAGAGCTAGTTTAGTCCGAGGTTAGACTCTAACCCGGGGCTAAACTCCCTAACCCCGACATTTACATGCGGGCCCCGCACACGCCTTTCACAGTACGGCAACAGTCTAAAGGCTTCAGACCGTTTAACGACTGGGTAGATACAATACCAGTACTTGTAACCCGTGGTCATGGTTCAAACCATAACCCCACCACAAAGCTCCCACGCGCTCTGACAAGTGTCCTCACCGAGCTTCACAAGCGCGTGAATCCTGCGACATGTCCAGTCAATGAAAGGCTAATTACGCCTAAACCACGCCACCTCCCGACAGATGGACGAGAGTGCCAAGAACGACAGCTCCGAGAAAAAAAAGGTAATTATCTCCCCCTGCGCGTCCAGGAGTGAAGGCATTGAGGTGAAAATTTGAAAGTGCTGTATGAGTTTCCAAACTATCGATTTCTCCACGCGCTCGCCCCCTGATTGATAGGCAGCCTATCGAGAGAAAGGGCAAGTGGCTCTCAGCACGTGCAGCGCGCACACCGTTAAGCACTAAACATCTCCTCTTCCCCTTGGCAGGGTAAATACGAAGTGGTGATGAGAGAGAAAAATTGTAGAATAATTACTGCGTTCAGATTTAATGTCGTCAAGTTCGCGTGCTGTGATGGAGGGACACAGGTCGGGTACACAAGCGGCACTTGCATGTGAGGCGAACATCAGATGAACCGAGTCACCAACTTTTTCGTCGCTCGCCTATTGTTGGAATGGTGGAAATGAAGACAGGGATGAAATGTTTAAGAGCGTCACCACAACCGTGAAGCCTGTAGTTTCCCGAAATACTTCTAGTCCGTTTGGACGATAAAGAACACACACACACACACACACACACACACACACACACACACACACACACACACACACACACACACACACAGAGGTCATTTAAGAGAGAGAGGCTGAAACAAATTCTCTTTCCAGGGTACATTAAAGCTCTTTATAAAGAAAGCCTCCTCATAAAACTGCCAAAGGAAAAAAAAAAAAACTAAAAAAGACATGTTCTATCTGTTGGAGTCTTCTCCCTTGCGGAAGTTACAGCTGCAGCTCCGAACAAACTTTCTTTCATGGTTTTCATTATTATATCTTTTTTACTTTTTTAAAATATAACTTCTTCTTTTTTTTCATTTTCAGCGTCATAGCCCTCGGAGTGAAAATGTAACTTTACGACATTATCTCCCCATGGAAGTTCTGTTTCTCGTGATGCTTCGGGGAAGAGCTGCATTTTGGTGTCCCTTGGAACCCATTTCGCGGCCACGGCCCGGGTTGGCTCCACCCTGTTCCGGGTCCGTCGATAACTCCAAGCCCCTACGACGACGGCCAAGTCGGGCTAACCGAGACCGAGCCGAGCTAAGTGATACCTAAGAAGAAAAAAACGAAAATACTCGGTGACAAGGAAAGTGGACAGTTGCGAACAACTTTGAGGTCCCAGTGTTATTTAACAGTGTGCACAGAAGCGATGAAAACTGTCGCATTCACCAGAAAAGTACATTTTCAGCCTGTTTAGAGAGTATTTCCTGCATGAGTTGTCTCCCTTGCCGCAAGAAGCACGCATTTTTTTGTGGCAGAGCACAAAGCTCCCACGAAAAATGCATGCTTGCTGCGGGTCTGTGTATGCATGGGAGTCGGGGAGGGGGGGAGGCAATAATCTCGAAACAGGCTGAAAATGTACTGTGCTGGTGAATGCGGCAGTCTTCACCGCTTCTGTGCACACTGTGAAATAACACGGGGACCTCAAAGCTGTTCGCAACTGTCCACTTTCCTTGTCACCGAGTATTTTTGTTTTTTCCTTCTTAGGTATCACTTAGCTCGGCTCGGTCTCGGTTAGCCCGACTTGGCCGTCGTCGCAGGGACATAGAGTTATCGACGGACCCGGAACAGGGATGGGGTTGCTTGGTGTGATGCATTGCGAGGCCCGTGCTGTAGGCATTGCCTGTAATGTACGGTTTATATGACAGCTAATCATAACTTTGAAAACTATATTTCTTATTCTGACAAAAAATATATAGTCTAGGGAGGGGAAAAGTTTGAGATGAAGTCAGGTTTTCTAAGCTGCAAGAAGAAGAAGAAAAAAAAACTCCCGCTATGTGTTATCAGCATAAGTTGGGCACCGTGTTTCGTGGATGAAGAGCAGAAATGAATTCCGTTTTTCTATCATAACCGCCCCCCCCCCCCCCCCCCCCCCCCCCCCCCACCCCCCCCTCGGCAGTCTCGGCATTTCTTATCAGAAGGACTTGGACAAAGTGTTTCTCGAAAGAAAAGCAGATCCGTTGGTTTTTCTCTGTCTCAGCACATTTTTTTCCTCCAAGATAAGTTATCAAAATAGACCGTTTCCAAGGCAACGTTTATTTAAGCCTCAGTGGTGCATTCGATTGTTTGTCGGCCGAGGCTGTCGCACGTGACAAGCGAGTGAGGAACAATGCAGGTATAGAATGAGGACAGTATATATATTAGTAAACCACGTGATGCTGGAGGATGTGGGTCGCTCAGGGGGTGGACGGGTGAGTGAGTGAGTGAGTTTTTAAGGCTTAAAGCCGCGCAAGCCACAAAGACTAATTCGCGGCTGAGTGTGCCTGCACTACATGAAAAAACAAAAATGTAACGTTGGACAAAGGATGCAATCTGGTCTACGGGGCAATATAAACCTAGGACATGCAGGAGACGCTGCACCTTCATGCTAATTTCTCGAACTCCCGGTTACAAAAAAGCGTAGAAAACAAATGACAATTACAACTAGATAAAACAAAGATAAATACTAAGCGCATATACAGCAAATATTGCAACTTATCATCTCCTAGGCGCAATAAACCAATTCGCAGCATATGCAGGGGGTGGGTGGGTGTTTGGGAGTTTAACGTCCTCTTCCACCACGTAAGGGTGATATCTGTCAAAGACAGGACAACCAGAAAACGGACAAATATTTCGCCTCAGCCGGGATTCGAACTCACGACCCGAGCATTGAGCGTCCAGCGCTCTACCATTCGGCTATCCCGGCTCCCGTGGGTCATTTAAGAAACGGGGTGAGCGGTGGTCTAGTATGCAGCGCGTCGGACTTAGCCGGTACACTTCTGAACGGCCGTCACCAATGTCACGGCGACGAAGCGTGGGTTCGAGCCCAGGCCGAGCTTATGATATGTGATACCGGTTTTTCCTGGCTACCGGGCTGCTCGTCGGGGGTTTCTCTCCTTTTATCCGGCTTTCCTTCCCCAGCAAAATTAAAAAAATAGGAGAGATACTAGGTGGCGCTGTAACGCGGCGAGGCGCTTCCCCCGGGGGAAGCAGTCCGAATGTCCCAAAAAGGGCAATAAAGTAGTAATATATATATATATTTTTTTTTTTAAGCGGCCCGAAAGTGGTGTACAGTTTGAAGACAATGTTACAAGACATGTTGGATCGGACCAACCGCCTGCGTAACTACGTAAGACATTCAATGCTCGGGTGGTGAGATCGAATCCCGGTGTGTTTTTCGTTTCATGTTGCAGGAGGTCCTTTCAGTACCAGGTCCCGAGAGTTTGGAATTCACTTCCTCTACATGTCCGTCAGTCTCCATTTTTCACTGTTTTTTAAAAACAAACACCCACTTCTTCCAGTCAGTCTTGCGTGCGTGCGCGCGCGCGCGCGCGCGCGCGTGTGTGTGTGTGTGTGTGTGTGTGTGTGTGTGTGTGTGTGTGTGTGTGTGTGTGTGTGTCTTTCTCCGTGTGTGTGTAATCGTAATTGTAGAGCGCTCTGAGCCAGCGTCTGCTGGGATACTGCGCTATATAAAAGCAATTATTATTTTTATTATTATTATTATTATTATTTGTCTGCTTGTTCGTTTTATGTCCACCACGACCGAATGTCCCATTTGGGATAATAATCATTTATCTGAATTTTGAATTTGTGAATAAATTATCCTCTTGCTTGATGCACGTCTCGCGAACGTCAGTCGGGCACTTTTAGTCGGCCACGTTCACGTGCTTATCCCCCGTGACTGATTTAAGTGCACCGAGAAATCAGGTCACTCGTGACGCGACAAAATCGGGTCTCTTGTGACGGCATACTTAGAAAATCCGGTCTCTTCACCTGTGCAGTGTCAGTAGAACTACCTGCACGATTTGTACATGAAAGACTCCATTAATTAAACCCGGCGATGCCTGAAATAGTCCAGACAAACACAGGGTTGGATGTGAGACACTAGTGTCAGTCCCCGCGGGGGGGTTAAACTAAACGGCTCCTGGCAAACCCAGTGTTACTACTCCTCAGCAACGTCCGTTTTGTGTGAGGGAGGGTGGGTGTTTGGGAGTTTAACGTCCATTTCCACCACTTACGGGTGATATCAAAGGCAGGGGCAACGATGAAAAAGCCAGCACAAATATCTGGCCCCAGCCGGGATAGGAACTCACGACCCGAGCATTAGAAGTCCAACGTTCTACCATTCGGCTATTCCGGCTCCCCGTTTTGTGTAAGGGATGGGTTGCCATAGAGACAGAGGATAATGAATAATGAAACTTTATTTTTCAACGGTGAAGGTCAAAGTAAATAGTCTGTTTTTGTGCCTGTCGTTGTTAATATTAAATGAAGCTACAAAAAGTAATAACCATTAAAAGAAATCAAAGGAGGGGGGGGGGGTAGAAAGAGAGAGAGGGGTGGGTGGATGGACGTGTGAGGTGTTTAACGTCCTTTTCCACCAGATATGGATGACACCAAAGACTGGGCAACGAGGAAAAGGCCAGCACAAATATTTGGCTCCAGCCGGGATTCGAGATTCGAACTCAAAACCAGAGCATTGAAAGTCCAACGCTATTCCATTCGGCTACTCTCTCTTCAGAGAGGGAGAGAGAGAGATTCAAATCGGCTATTTCATGGCGGACCACAATCGATGCAAATGGGTTTCTCTGCAACTGCAAATGAATACTGCACATCTATCGGATGTATTCAAAACGACAGGAGAAAATTACCAACCCTCTTGGGCTCCGACTGACGCACACAATGTGAATGAATCTGTATAAAGCAGATATTTCAAGCCGTTGCAGCACGACGGTGCGCACACGAGGGACAAGTAGGTTACTCAGGTTGACGCATAATGTTTTTTTTTTTATTTTTAAGGGGCTGACCCTAACATTTTTATGCTCACAGATCGTTCTCATATGTTTTCGTGGTATCTATCATCACGCCACTTGGACGCCTGCACGGTGACAGCGTCGGTGATGCTGGCACTGAGCCAACAGAAACGTACTCGATGACGCGGCGACCTCACTGAGCGCTCAAGCAGTGTAACAACAATCGCAGAATTTTGAATGTTCGACCGCTCGCGCAAAGTGTAAGCAACGTTGTATCGCATTAAGAGCTTTACTAATCATTCAGTTAGAGTATTTCCAGCGTACAGACGAAATCACGAGCGAAACTGTTAACAAAACGTAAAGCCGGCTTCTAACTGGGCACTGCGGAGCGCCACAGTGCTGTCCACAGTTGTGAAACAGTTGTGATTTTGGGGGTTTCCGCCGCTGTGGCGTCATCACAGCAACCTGGATTTCAAATAGCCACAACTGTGACTGTGGTTTCCACAAGAGATTCTGATTGGCTGTACTACGTCACTCGGCGCGCAAACATGGCGGACAGTGCATCTTCAATCGGTTTGTCGCCGAGCACAGCTGTGTTCAGTTTTGTAGTTAGTAGACACACCGAGCGCAACGACTGTGATGTGCACATGTGTGTTTCGCGCGCTGTTCCCAGTTAAGAGCAGGCTTTAAGTTAGCTTGGCTAAGACGGAAGTAGCCCGTTTAACAATAGGAAATATTTTGCATGCGGACGCTGTCTAAAGGCACACATATGAAAAGCTTGACACACTGAGATTTACATTAAAACGTAACGGAATCCAAGCAGGAAAACAGTCATAGCAGAGACATACACATCAGACAATAATGCAAAACGCCTTTCGAACGTCAAGAGGTTTGATGTAATGGGCAGTTTTGTTCAGCGCGAATGTTACCTTATCCAATGCTAATGTAGGAGGGCACCATTGTATATGAATTAGTTGGTTGACTGATTATGCAGGGGGGTTATCAACACTGCCATCGCATTTTACTGATGTTGGAAATGCCTTTGATTTTGTCGTTGTCATTGGTGCTGACAGGCAAATAGTGGGGTTTGCGTTGGTGCGAGTGTGTAGTAGAGGTCGTGTCTATCTACTGGAGAAACTGAGACTAATAATAATAATAATAATGAATACGTATATCCTTTGGCAAGCTGTAAGTGCTTTACAAACTAAAAACTAAAACTTAAAAGCTGCATAATCAATAAAGATAATCACGGCTGGAGAAAGGGGGCACCTTACAAACTAAAACTTAAAGCCACGCAAGCATCACTGAAACAGAAAGACTATAAATTATAGTGGCTGGAGAAGGGGGGGGGGTGTTATAAACAGATGAGAAACAAGTCAAACCAATCAACACTTTCAATGCAATCAACCACAGATACCCTTTATCACACAGACACTCGCATCTCTTATCTCTTATATCTCGTGTATATACTTATGTACAACAGGGAACTGGTGAAGCAGCCACTCTGATACCTGGAACAAGTAGGTTTTCAGAGCTGATGTAAACGTAACATTGGACTGAAGATGCCAGATCTGAAATAAAAGGGAGTTCCAGATACCAGGGCCAAGATGTACAAAAGGAACGGTCACCTCTGGTTTTGTATTTACAGACCGGAACTCTCAACAAGCGAGTGTCACAGCTCCAGTGGGGCGGAGAGAACGAGAGAGGGTGTACGGGTGGAGAAGTTCAGCACGATACTATTAGGCAGGGTGAGTGAGTGAGTGTTTAAGGCTTAACGCCGCGCAAGCCACAAAGACTAATTCGCGGCTAAGTATGGCTGCACTGCGTGAAAAAAAAAAATGTAACGTTGGACAACTGATGCAAACTGATCTACACGGCAGTATAAACCTAGGACATGCAGGAGACGCTGCACCTTCATGCTAATTTATCGAACTCCCGATTACAAAAAAAGTGTAGAAAACAAATAGCAATTACAACTAGGTAAAACAAACATAAATACTAAGAGCATACACAGCAAAGCAAGATAGGCGGGAACAGAAGCGGTGACTGCAGAGAGAACGCAGGCAGGCTATCTTACACAGGAGCCTAGGTTGCACTGGCAACCAGACACACAGCCTGGAGAAGACTTCTCGCAGAGGACGCAGGCCCTCGTGGACATTGACCAGCACAGCAGGGCAGGACATCCGTGGGCAGGTCACAGCGCCATCGGAGAACGGTTCACGCCAGAGATGGATGTCCCCTGTCACCGTGACGACTGCCGCGGGCGGCAGTGAGAGTGAACGAGCCCCTTGAGGCAGTGAAACGAGCTGTGCAGTGCACTGTTCCGCCCGACCCACAATACATCACTACTTCGTTCCCTTCAAAACTTCGTGCTTCGGCGAGGGGGAAATCTGACAAGGACACTCCTAGTGAGTATGTGGGCCTCATTGTGAATCTTAAAGGGACAACTGTAAGGGAGATCATTCTCACGTTATTCATTTCAATTTCCCAAGAATAGACTTGAAGACTCTCAAAACACTTTGCTTAACTAAGTTACCTCTAGTTTAAAACAACAACAACAACAACACAAAAAACGAACAACAAGTTACAACAAAACAACAACAACAAATCACTAGAGGGCTGCTTTTTTTTTTCTTTTTTTTTTGTGGTGTCGTTGTTGTTGTTCATGTTGTTCTTGCTTTAATATCTTGTCCATGTATGGGAAAGGCTGGAAGTTGCGAAAGTTACGTCATTTACTCAAAGATCCACCCTTGGGTGTATTAATTTGTTTGCACAACTTTGAATCAGAATTGCTCACTCCCCATGTTACGGTAGACGCAGATGGACTTTACAGGTCTCCGTTCCTGTTTAGTTTAATCAGCACCACAGCAAGACGCCGCAAGCTTTGAGGAAATGATATATTATGTGCACGCCGGCTTCTCAGATCATTGTAGACGAAAGCTTCTCGGATCATCTCGCATTCACTTTCAGCTGAAAGTAAACGACAAACATTAAAAAGCTTGATGGCAGATTGGAATATTCCGGCTCCTAAACTCATGAGAGACGCGAGTGTATTCACTTCCAGCTTGAAATGAATGATTGACATTAAACAACATGACGCCGAAAGGTCTCCCGTTCCTTTTCAGTTCAATCAGCTTCGCCACAAGGCGCAGCAGGCTTTCAGGGGAAAAGATATTGCCGCAGTTTTAGCCACGGCAAAAACCAATCGTTGAGATAATGGAAGAAAGAATTACGCAAAGACAAACACAACGCCAGGTTGCTGTGTACTCGGCAATGAATCATGGGTAAAAAAAGAAAAAAAAAAAGGCAGACGTGGAGAGCCGGCTTATCGATTGGACGAGCTGCAGATTAGGCGGGAAATGAATGACTTTCACAGTGGAGCTCAGTTTCACCTTTGTCAGCCAGAACCAGACTTGATGACGCGGCGAAAAAATGGAAGGCTGACAGAAAGCACTTTCTTTTGCCAACAACAAGAAGAAGACATCCGTTAGACTGTCACCTTGGAGTATTGTTCCTATCCATGGTGCTGTAAGTTGTGTATGGATGACGAGAGGATTGGTACCTTCGAATCCAAGTTAATCTGGTCAAATGCACGTCAGGATTAGTGCACTGGGTTCCATGTTAATCTGGTCAAATGCACGTCAGGATTAGTGCACTGGGTTCCATGTTAATCTGGTCAAATGCACGTCAGGATTAGTGCACTGGGTTCCATGTTAATCTGGTAAGAGTATTCATGTAACATCACAACCATGCCCCCCCCCCCCCACCAAAAAAAAAGTAAATGAATAAATAAAAATAAAAAACAACCAAAACAACAACAACAACAACAGAAACAAGAAAAAACCCAGCCTGCCATTGCAATGCTGTCAATATGTACTTGTTCCCTCCTGAGCATTATCATAAGCGGTGCTTGTTTATGCTCACTAATTGTTTACTTGTACGAATTGCATTGCAATAAACCAGTTTAAACCAAACTGACAAATAAACAACATAAAAACAAACCAACAACAACAAACAAAAAAAACATGAACGCAACAAACAAAAACAAAAATACTTTCAAAGAACAGCTTTCCCAGATTATCGGTTCCGAGTTCTGTTTCCAATCTTTGTGTTATTAGATACGTCAAGCAGGATGTGTACCATGGCTTCCAAGGTATTCAGATAAGACGACAACCACATAATCATGTACTATGCAGTGGCGTCGATTCGGGAAATAACTTTCTGGAAGAAATACTTTTCCTGCCAACATGAAGAGGATTTCCGTTAGATAATCACTTTGGGGTAGTGTTTCCAATCTTGCAGCTATCAGATTACAGTCGGGATTTGTACCTTGGGTTCACGTTATTCCGGTAAGATACCAAACAGTATGCAGAAGAAACAAAACAACAACTTTGAACGAAAAACCGCCTTGACAACGTGAATCAAATATCCGTTATATTAACACCTTGGACTACTGTTTTAAACCTTGGTGTTAATCGAAATGTACTGTACTCCAGCGTGTAGGAGCGCTGAACATCAGATATAATTTTTTTCACCGCAAATTCTTTATGATGATAATCAATTCAATGACAAGAGACATCAAAGAGGATAAAATTGCCGACACGCGGCCGTCAGAATTTCATTTAAAATCTCCTTTGTCGTGATCAAAAGAGCGAATTCCGAAGTGCTGAGATCGCAATATTTCTTTTTAGCCTCTCCCTGTCGAGCCTCAGGCTGTAATATTCCAGAAAATCTGTCACAGCTTTTCCGCGCTTTTTCTTTTTTGTAGGAACTCATGGCTGCCTGGTGTTTCCGCTTGCTCACTCAAGAAATCGAACATCAATTTATCAGACCGTCGTAACAGGGTCCCGTGATCCACTGTTCAATAAGAAAGATAAAAACCGGAGACACACAGAATCATTTACAGATCCGTCAGGATGATGGGGTGGTGAGAAAACATCGAAGAGGGCATCTGAATGTCACGAACAGGAAAGCGGAAAATCAGTATCGCTGATAACACAGCGACAGTTACAATCTCCTCAAAGGACTGTCGAGTGTTTGGAGAGAATATTTTCACGGGTGTTAAACAAAATGTACACGCGTTACCGGCCCTCGTAGTGTAGTGGTTAGCACTTCGGACCATGGACCGGGAGACCCAGGTTCGAGTCCCAGCCGAGGCAAGCGGGATTTTTCCTATCTAGGTCGGCTCCTACCCAGAGCGGGTGTGCTATGGGCCAAATGGCCGGGGAGGCTGTTGCCACACAGCCGAGATTCACCCACTTCACGGGTGTGACTTTGGGGGTGCTTCCCTTGGTATGACACGTCTTATGATGTGGATAATTAACGGCCGGCACCGCAGGTGCCGTAGTTCCCGGGCCTGGTTAACGCCGGGATATTTATGACAGGAAGCGTGGAATGAGGCCCTGTCCCGCAGTCCCAAACCACACGGACCTCTACAGCATCATTATACCGCGACTGTGTGGCTTCTAATATTAGAGACTTTCTTTGAGCCTACAGTCCATTCCTGAACAGACTAGGAGTCGACAGAGCTTCTAAAAATAGCCACCAATACCAGCGCAGTCTAGCTGGTCCTCAGTCTGCAACCAAATAACGTCGTCTGCTCAGTACGCGGTGCACTTCTAGAACAACTTATACGTCGGCCTGACAAATGCCAATGCGAATATAAGTATGCAGTAAAATAGCTACATGTGTAAGGCAATGAGAATGTACATGTGTCCATTGTCTGATTGTAACATATAAGCAATAACAGTAGATTGTCCATTGCCCCCCCCCCCCCCAACACTTAGTACTACAAGTAACTGTTCTTACCGTACACTGTTTCTATAGTACTGCATACCATTGTCAATTTTTGTTGTTGTTGTTGTTGTTGTTGTTTTTTAGTTACTGATGGTGACCATGATGACTGATGAGAACCCTGTGTGCCCATACTTAAAAAAAATGAGAAATCAGAATGAGATTGTCCATTGCCCCCCTCGGAAACAGTACTACAAGTAACTGTTCTTACCGTACACTGTTTCTATAGTACTGCATACCATTGTCAATTTTTGTTGTTGTTGTTGTTGTTGTTGTTTTTTAGTTACTGATGGTGACCATGATGACTGATGAGAACCCTGTGTGCCCATACTTAAAAAAAATGAGAAATTAGAATGAGAATCAGAATTGTTTATTGATAGGCCTTAGGCCCATTCAAAGTTGAGAGTGACATCCAGACATTCTTATACACATCAATACTTGTACAGGAAATAACCAAAGTGCAAAATAAAGCATATCAACTCAGCTGAGCAACTGTTGTCTTTTTCTTAAAGCTAGAAAAATATATAATGCCAGGTTCTTAACTGGACAATAGTTACTTGAGGTCACTAGCAAAGTGAGTCGAAAGCTGCTTGGATCGTTCCAATATATTCTAGGAATAAACCGGGTACGTATGTCAGAAAGACTGGGACGGTATAAAAATGAGAAATTTAAAAAAAAGAAAAGTATTTTTTTTAAAAAAACTTCCACGCCGGCCAGAGTTATAAAAATGGTCTCAGATGCTATGCTGTGACTCACGTGACTGATTCTGCTGTACAGGGTGGGTGGGTGTTTGGGGGTTTAACGTCCTTTTTCACCACATAGGGTGATATCAAAGACGGGGCAACGATGAAAAAGCCAGCACAAATATTCGGCCCCAGCCGGGATCGAACTCACGACCAAGATACAAGATATACAAGATACAAAGATATTTTATTCCTGTAGCCCCTTTTGGGGTATGGAGGATATCAGAAAAAAAGTACAAGAGAAAGTTGCATGAAAACAAAATAATCAGAAGACAACAGCATAATGCATAAAGAACAAGACTCAATAAATCCAACTGTAACAAGGAACAACGTATCATTAGAAGTCCAACGCTCTACCATTCGACCACCCCGGCTCCCCTGCTGCTGCTGTACAGAGTCAGCGCATTCGATGAAAAGTTTTCCGCACGCTGTTGTACGCCTGACATACATACTGAGGCTTTAACACCCGTGCTTTTGGGGAGCCTTCACTGGATTCGATGGGCAAATTTCTATTTTGTGCCCAGAATCACAACCGTCAGTCACACTACAACTGTTTGCCCTTTTTGGGCAAAAAAGAAAAAAAAGAGACCCATCCGCGAAATGCAGACAGTGCCTCGCCAAACAAGAGGGGGAGAAATTAATCAGGAGATGTGTTTACTGTCAAGGGAAAAGGCTGACAGATCCGGCTCTGCAGGAAAGTAAACGGTTTAAACCGAGCAAATTTAGTTACGACTTCGATAATTCGACTTCTGAAGTACGCAGCACTGACTTTGACAGACAGAGGTACGGAGGGAGGTGGGGAGGGGGTCGGGGGAGCGGGGGAGGTGAGGGGGGGTGAGACAAGGAGAAGGAAGGACGGTGAAGTTTACTGGTTTTAATCGGATGCTTGCCTCTCATCCCTCGTTCAAGCATTCATTATCTAAATGGTAAAATTCCAGTCACGTGTGTCATATTTTTTGCCAGTTTCTGCGGGAAATGTAGAGTTCAATTCCTTTTGCCCTATGCCTTCTGGTGTCATATAATAATTTGTTTTTAAAACTTTTGCCAAAGTTCTCTTTTGCCGTAGTGCGCAACTAAAGCCTAAGGCAGACGCTGCGAGCCTGCGGAGACTTCGCACGCCGGCCGAACGGCTTCTCTGTTCACACGCTACGAGCGTGCAGTGAGTGGACTGCGCCGCCGGCCTGGCGCTGGACAAAACACAAAAAGCGGTAGCGCACGGTCATTGACTGGCATGGCGAGGAAAAAAATTAAGGGTTGTGTTCCATTCACTGGCGAGCCGACGGCGGGGCGCTTCAGTTCCCCCTGGCGAGCCGATTTAATCGGCTGGGAGTGCATTTTAGCGCTGGTTGGCGTGCAATATGGTCACGTCTAACGTAGCCTTAAGTGAAATATCAGATGAAGCAATCTCGCCGACATGCAGAGACCGATAAGCAGCGAGCAGCAGCAACGCACATGATCGGCACATGATCTAATTTGCCAGCCCACTGGAAGTGATCAACTTCAAAGTCAACATTCGCGCACATGCAAAATAATACAATAATAGTGTGCTGACTGCTGAATGTTGCAAACACCGGAGAGGAGGTTGATGTATAAGGGACGTGGGTGTGGATGAGGGTGGGAGACGGAGGTGGAAGGCAGTGTGTGGAGGCGGGGGGGGGGGGGGGGGGGCTGCAGCAGACTGTGGTTACGTCAGGGGGAGGTAACTGTTTGTCTGGCTGGCCGGACGGTGTAACTAGGGGGCTAGTTGTTGCCTTCTTGACAGTCATCCATCTTGTGTGAGAAATGGCCCGTCCAAGTGTGGCGAGGTGAGGGGAAACTACATTCAAACCCGCATTTGTTTGCTGGTGCTTGATTACACAGTGCAGGCTGGGGTTTCAAGTTTTTCCCGATTTTTTTTTTCAGGATGAATTAGACGCTGCATCAAACCTCTCTCTCTCTCTCTCTCTCATCATGATGCAATTTTTTTTTTATTAGTTTTAGCCCGCAACGCAAGTCTTCAAACTGAAGAAATCCTTCTGTCAAAACTTTTAACTTTAAGAAATAAAGTTTCTTCATCACCATCATCATCTCTCTCTCTCTCTCTCTCTCTCTCTCTCTCTCTCTCTCTCTCTCTCTCTCTCATCATGATGCAATTTTTTTATTAGTTTTAGCCAACGCAAGTCTTCAAACTGAAGAAATCCTTCTGTCAAAACTTTTAACTTTAAGAAATAAAGTTTCTTCATCACCATCATCATCATCATCTCTCTCTCTCTCTCTCTCTCTCTCTCTCTCGGTATCACACACACACACACACACACACACACACACACACACACACACACACACACACACACACACGCACGCACGCACGCACGCACGCACGCACGCACGCACCATAACTGAAGCATCAACAAACAAGGCCGTAAACAAATAACCCTGTAAGGAAAGAACAAGGAAGCTGCAAAACGTTCCATCTATGTTACACGCACCATAAACCATCCGCGCATGCGCAGTAGCCACTAACCGATTTCTGAGTTAATATCTCTGCTGCCAGGAGCCGACAAAGGAAATGAGAGGCAGGGAGACCCAACACTACACAAGAAGTGCTGATTGTTCGAGGGCAATTATTCTAAGAGATTTTTCGGACACACACGGAGTGCTGTAATATCTGGTTTATCTTCCCGTTTGTCGTTCAGTCTCTCAATGTCTACAGCACTGATTTGTATCTGGTTGACAGTTCGTTAGTCACCCGACGAGTTGTTGTCGTCGTTGTCGTTGCTGCGACCGAGTTAAAGGACTGAGGTTAATTTGTGTGTATGTGTTACGTGGTGAATGGTTGAAGAGCCCGTCGTCTTACCGAGATGTACGGTGACTCAGGCGCACACTCTTCACGTAGCGAGTTCTTATATTGACTGCTGAAAAAGTCTCTTTCACTCACAAAAAGACTCGTGAGCGCTTAGAAAAGTTACAAGCGTGTGGAATTTATTACAGCACTTCTCTGGTGTTACACTGCACTCTCAAGCTTCGCACATATAAGCTTCTCTGTCTCACTCAACCTTCTAAAAAAACAATACAGCTGTTATCTTTCACCATACAAACAAAACACAAACGAAACGCACAGCCACACTCGTAACAATATGCTCTCTCTCTCTCTCTCTCTCTCTCTCTCTCTCTCTCTCTCTCTCTCTCTCTCTCTCTCTCTCTCTCTCTGGTTAATCGACCCTCCACCTCGTTACAGATCTGCTCTAAGCCATCGCGGACCAGTGAGCTATGGCGGTCAATCCACCGCGGTCGATAGTCTTTGGTTTGGATACACCTTGTTTACTCTTCGAAAAAAGAATGAAACCAAGAGGGCTAGTTCCAACAGAACCGATTCCGACTTCAGTGGAAATAGCGAAAGAGAGCTGATCTTCAGTTAAATAGACATTTTCCTTTAATTCGTGTCAGTCCTCATTGGCGTGCGTGCGTGCGTGCGTGCGTGCGTGCGTGCGTGTGTGTGTGTGTGTGTGTGTGTGTGTGTGTGTGTGTGTGTGTGTGTGTGTGTGCGCGCGCGCGCGTGCGTGCGTGTATGTACGTGTGCGTGCATGCGTGCGTGCGTGCGTGCGTGTGTGTGTGTGTGTTCGTCCCCAAATGTACTTTAACTGTAGTACAATTGAACTTGCCCTGATTCAGTTTTCAAGAAAATGAACCGGCACAAAATGAAGTCCAACTGCACTGATGCAAATGGACTGGAGAAGGTTTTACTCGGGACCGAGTTCTTGATTGATTTAAATCGGTCTGCACTGAACTCTGCGTTGGACACGGAAACGCTGAAACCGTCTTAAAGAGATTCCCTGACAATTTCCACCCACGCAGCTGTCCGGCAAACAGAATTTCCAATCAGACAGTTTCTGCTGGGAGAATTTTGGGTGGGTGGGGGGTGGGTGGGTGTTTGGGAATTTGACGTCCTTTTCCACCACGTATGGGGGATATCAAAGACGGGGCAACGAGAGAAAAGGCCAGCAGAAATATTTGGCCCGAGCCGAAAGACAGTTTTGGACTCATGGGGCTGTCCTTTCTGTCATTTGGTCTGATTTTGGACTCTGGTCACGTCTCGTGGGTTTCATGTTATTATGTCACGTTTCTTATCTGGTGCAATGTAAACTAGTGTCCAAAAGAAACGATACCAAACTGTTGTCACAATGTTTTTGTGCAAAGTGATCCCCGAGGCCTAAAAACATAGGTTTACGTATCCCACGTCCCAAATACAGCGTCTGCGCTCCGGAATACCGGAAACATTTGCTAATGAAATATACCACTCTGAAATTTCTGTACTGTTCTGCTTTTATTGTATGTCCTTGCCAACCCTTGGTATCGTTTCTTTTGGACACTAGTTTATTTTGGGCAAGAGCAATTTCCCTGGAATAAAGTATTTTCAGTTCAATTTATTTCAATAGTCAGTGGATAATTGTGCAGTGACCGATACTTACTGCAAACTGAATGCACTTTAAAGTTAGGCATGACAGAGCTTTTCACGTTTGTACTTTTGCACAACTTTCTCAGTCTTGGGAACATTTATCTTTGAGCAAGCTTCCCAGGGTATTAATTTTATTCTCTCTCTCTCTCTCTCTCTCTCTCTCTCTCTCTCTCTCCGTCCGGAAACCGGGATAGTCGAATGGTAGAGCGTTGGACTTTTAATGTTCGGGTCGTGAGTTCGAATTCCGGTTGGGGCCAAATATTTGTGCTGGCCTTTCTCTCGCAAAACGTGTACGAGTGGGCAGATTCAAACACATTCGACATGTATTGCAGCGATGTGTCGTGTATGAAAGCGCCAAGTTTCACTTGGTTCACATTGTGAAGGCCATGTCTTCGAATTTTCACGAGTCACGGCAGGCAGAAAACAGTAGTTCGTCTGCTCATGTGTTCCCTTTTCGTCTGCTCGTGTGTTGTGCGTGTGCTCGACTCGTCTCCTTCCCGGCGTTTTGTGGCGATGTTGGTGACTATCTGTCTTGTTTACGCGTTTATGGGTAGCGGTTGGCTTGTTGTTTTGCTGCTCTCTGCATTGTCTTTCCGAATGCAGTCAACATCACCTCATTTTTTTTCATCCATTTTCAGCGGTTTTAGCAGAAGGTCAGGAATCTCCATTTGAAGGCCATTGACCGATGACGTAACTAGAATGTGTTTTTGTGAACTCGTAAACCACGGAGTGGGTTATGGAAAGTCAGAACTCACACTTTCGCTCTCTGTTTCCTTACTATTTTCAGACGTAAAGCACTCGTAGTTAACTCACTGAAAATTTTCACTGGCGAGTGGTGTAAACAGCGGTACCACACACTGAATATGGAACTAGTTACAGGTCGACACAGCCCGTTTCAGGCGTCAGGTGCAAGCAGTGTCATTACAGACCAATCACTGGGCTCGCGGTATTACCTATTCATGACCCGGATACGAGCTGGGAGAAATTGACCCGAGTAGGCAACTCTGCCCCCGGGAAATCAGTGTAGAACGAAAACAGACCGTTGTGGTCATCCTCGGCCATTCTAATGACCAGAAGATGGGATCTGTTGTCACTGTAAGGTCACTGTATGGCAAGACTCGATTTTAAGCTGCCCAGTCTCTCTCTCTCTCTCTCTCTCTGACGTCTTCTTCTGAGGTAACTGTGTGGCGAGACCCAAATTTAAACCGCCCAGTCGCCCTCTCTCTCTTTCAATATTTTGATGTTTTCTTTTTTAGTTTGTTCCTTCGCTTTTTTTCTGTGGAGTTTTCCTTTAAAATAATCACTCAGAGATAAGCCTGACCTTCCTAAATGAAGTTGGTCAAGCCCCCCCCCCCCACCCCTCTCTCTCTCTCTCTCTCTCTCTCTCTCTCTCTCTCTCTCCACACACACACACACACACACACACACACACACACACACCACACACACACACACACACACACACACACACACAGAGCACTACTTTTACGACATCAGTTCAGGCCGCTATTTTCCTCGTGGTGTCACGACAATCGTAGAACGTCCTGCGTATACCATTTCCGGTGGCTTCTTCCGGTGTTTGCTTTGTTTTCGTTGCTCGTCCACGTTCCCAAGAGAAAGGAGCTCAACGGCGATCTCTCACAATCTCATTTACCGTTTCCGCTGTGGAAAGTATACCAGTGGATGTATTTGCACCACTGGGGAGTACGTTTGTCAGCCTGGCTCTGCTCGGTGTTTTAAAGAGAGACAGACAGTCGGGCAGTTAGAGAGAGAGAGAGAGACGGTGGGGGGTGTTTAGGAGTTTAACGTCCTTTTCCACCACGTGTGGGTGATATCAAAGACGGGGGAACGAGAAAAAGGCTGGCACAAATATTTGGCCCCAACCGGGAGACTCGGAGAGAGAGAGGGGGGGGGGGGGGGGGGGGAGACAGAGAGAGACACACACAGATAGACACAGACACAGGCAGAGTCAGAGGACGAAGTTTATTTTCGGAAATGATTCAACCACACAATGATAAATATTTAATCAGCCGTTGCTGCACTTAAAAAAAAAGACTACATTAAGCAAACGATGAAAGGGGGTGGGGTGGTGCCAATAAACAAATATCCGTTCATTTATCCATTTCCTGTGGTGTGGGGTGGGCTATCGAAGAGGGAGGGGGAGGAGGAAATTCAAATTTTGTAAAATGTACTGTCCAAGTGTTCTGCACCTTCCCTGTAATAATAATAATTATTATTATTATTATTATTGCATAGGCGCTTTACCCAGTTTCATGAATCGGCTCAAAGCGCCGCGAACTGAACCCAACACGCACGCTCACGTGAATCACACGCATTCTCTCACACTCCGGACATAAACACATTACAATCACGTGGTGCGAAGGGTCAGCTCAGCTATTTAAATTTCGGATTTTAGAATTGCATTTATTTTTCAAATTTGGTGGGCTGAACATTTCCAAAGCAGAGGGGGAGGAAGCCGAAGTACCCGGAGAGAACCCCGGACGATCGGCCCGAATGAACACGCGCGCTTTGCACTGAGTGGTGCTTCCTAAGCTAGAGGATACTACTGAGTGTTTGGACATCGGAAAAAGCAGCCTTACTCTCAGAGGATTACTGGTAACAGACCTTCTCTAAGCTGGATCTGGGTGTGGATCCTGGGAGCGCCGAACAGGGAGTACGTTTCCAGCTGTTCTGTTCGATTTCGGTACTATTAGGAGCAATCCCTGATCCCCTGCAATCCTTCGCCCCCGCCATCCCCCCCCCTCCCCCTCCCCCTTTCCTATGTGTCTTTGGTGGTTCTTTACGATCAGGGTAATTGGGTTCAGTCTGGTTTTAACTCTCTCTCTCTCTCTCTCTCTCTCTCCCCCACCCCTCTTTTTACATATATATAGAGAGACATATTAGTTCATGCATGGGGTAATTTTGTGTGTGTGTGCGTGCGTGCGTGCGTGCATGCGTGTGTGTGTGTGTGTGTGTGTGTGTGTGTGTGTGTGTGTGTGTGTGTGTGTGTGTGTGTGTGTGTGTGTGTGTGTTGTTGTTGTTGTTGTTCTTTGTAGTTGTTGTTTTTGGTGTGGGTATTTTTATTGTTGATTTTGTTTTTGTCTGTTTATTGTGTGTTTTGTTGTTCTTTTTATTGTTTGTTTGTGTGTTCCGTGGTTTTGTTGTTCTTGTTGTTGTTTTTCCTGTTGTTGTTTCTTTGTTTTTGTTTTCTGTTGCGTCTTCCCATGTCACTTATTAGCATCAGTATTAGCTTAAGGTGTCCTCTGCCTTTCTTTTTTTTTTTCTAGAGTCATTGTCACTAAAAGAAAATAATCGCTATGGTGTTGCAGTGCCTAGCTTGTCAACAAGATTGCCGCCACCCCCCTCCCCCCTTCCCCCATTCGCGGGTAATAACTCTTCTAAAAATGCAGCAAGAGAAAAATCGTGCAACCTACCTCTGGAGCAGGCGAATTCCCATTTCATGTCAAAGTAAAAGGCTCTTCGACGAGGTGGTTTAGGGCATAGCTTCAATTACATCGCACACACACACACTCACACGCGCGCGCGCGCGCACACACACACACACACACACACACACACACACACACACACACACACACACACACACACACACGTCGCACAACTCACGCAAAAAGAACGCAGCAGCATAGTGTGCACGTAAAGTATCTATGATGCAGATTTCGTTACGTCACTGCGTGAAAGTATGTATTGTCTGGAGAAACGTCAAAGTCTTGTTTTGTATCACTGAGACTTGCTGCTGCGCGCAGCGAAATCTGCCCCATCCTGTACATAGAAACAACTTTACAAAAAAACAAAACAAAACAAAAAACCCTCCTTCAGGGGGCGGCTAATGTTTATTTAGTTCGTCTTTTCGCTCTCATGCAGTGGTGGCCTTTTTCTTAAGGCTGTTGGTTCTTACGTGGCCTCTCTAAGGAGGAATCGTCTTACACGCTAACTCTTTCTCCAGCCAATCACGTTCCACAAATTCTGGTGACGTCACATGGTTCGATATACCCAGCCCCGCAAGAGACGGCCATTTTTTTTTTTTAAATGCTTGATTGTTCTCTTTACAGCTTCTCTGTCTTTTGTTGCGTCATTCGCACGGGTCACCGCGGCTCCCGAGATAGACAGGACAAGAAGAAACTGATGAAGAACTCTTTTGTTGTTACGGAATCAGCACTTTCATTTGGATCAAAGGATGGAATCTGGGATGAACACACCTAAAGACGAATGGAAGCAATAATGGCCGTGCCATGTTAGAACGCTAGATCAGAGAGCCGTAGTCCACTCCGATCGAACGTTCTAACATGTTGCAGCGCTGCTGGGTACAAAGGATGACGAAACTGAAGGAAACTGGGAAAAGGTGAACAGAGAGAACGTGAATTCAGTTCAGCACGCGCAGAAACAGAAGAGACGAGAGAAGCCCAGGAACAACACAGAGGATGATTTGAACAGCAACAGAACTTCGGGATACCACTAAGAGAGCAAGCAGCTGTGCAGTGTACGCGTGGTCCTCCCACCCCCCCCCCCCCCAACCCCCACCGCCCCGGCTTTAGGCGTGTTCAGCCGCCTCCCCCCCCCCCCCACACACACACACACCAAAAAGCAACAATTGAAATTTTGAATGCCAGAACAAAACTTCTGTATCTCAGTTGACCCTTCGCACCACGTGACTGGACTGCAATGTGCGTATGTCCGGTGTGTGAGTGAATGCACGCGATTCACACACACACACACACTCTCTCTCTCTCTCTCTCTCTCTCTCTATATATATATATATATAGAGAGAGAGAGAGAGAGAGAGACACCCACCCACACACACACACACACACACACACACACACACACACCACGGGATGGTTCAATTTTCTACCACGAGAACTCATCATGTGAGCTGCTTCCATATATCAACCCGCGTGTGTGCATAAACAAGCTGTTGTTGCCAAAATGCCGAACAGAGGTTCTTTTTCTTCTCACGGCTTGAGAAGACAAAAACAAGCGAACAAGCACGTCCGGTTATGCTCTCAGCTGGAATTACCAGTTCAAAATTACAAAAACGGGGAAAAATTACGAAAACGGGGAAAATCTCCCGCATTATGTGTGTCCTTCACGTTCCCTTTCAGTTCACGCGCATCCTAATTTTGCCATCGGGAAAAATGTCAATACTGTCCCCCACCCAAATAAGCCTAATTTAAAACAAACGAGTACGGGCTCGTTTCGATTTTTCTTTCAGGATAACGGAAGGGTCTGTTTCAATGGTTGCATTAGGCTGACGGAGTGCATGCATTTTGGGTTTTGGTTTTGTTTGTTTGTTTGAGGGTTTCGTTTTTTGGTTGTTGTTGTTGTTGTTCTCTCCGGCTTCCTCCCCCTCTGCTTTGGAAATGTTCAGCCCACCAAAACTGAAAAATAGATGCAATTCTAAATCCCGAAATTTAAATAGCTGAGCTGACCCTTCGCACCACGTGATTGTAATGTGTTCATGTCAAGTGTGTGAGAGAATGCGTGTGATTCACATGAGCGTGCGTGGTGGGTTCAGTTCGCGGCGCTTTGAGCCGATTCATGTAACTGGGTAAAGCGCCTGTACAATACTCATTATTATAATCATTATTATAGTATTATTGTTTTGTTGTTGTTGTTGTTGTTGTTTTTGCTGTTGCTTGTTGTATTCCTGCTGTCCTCATTGTTAGGAGTGGGAAGTGTTTGGGGAGTTTAACGTCCCACTGGGGAGTGTTTGGGAGTTTAACGTCCTTTTCCACCACGTAAGGGTGATATCAAAGACGGGGGCCATGAGAAAAAGGCCAGCACAAATATTTGACCCCAGCCGGGATTCGAACTCACGACCCGAACATTGAAAGTCCAACGCTCTACCATTCGGCCATCCCGGCGCTGGTCTGTATTGGGGTGGGTGGGTGTGGGTGTTTGGGAGTTTAACGTCCTTTTCCACCACATAAGGGTGATATCAAAGACGGGACAACGAGAAAAAGGCCAGCACAAATATTTGGCCCCAGCCGGGATTCGAACTCACGACCCTTGTATTAGGGAGATCGAAAACAAAATGATGATAATAATAATAATAAATCACATTTGTATTGCTCAGTTCTTGAAATCAACTCACACGCACATAAAACACGTCCTTACACTGCAGGTCCTACAGTTACATGAGTCAGCAGAATACCAAATGGAACAGGTAGGTGGGTTTTTGTTGTTGTTGTTGTTGTTGTTGTTGTTGTTGTTGTTGTTGTTGTTTGTTTCTTTGGCTGCCCCAACTCTTTTGCCGGTTCCAGTGGTGTTCCTCCCAGGTACTGGGTGGAATCCACGGAGGGCTCGGAAGTTGGGGCGATTTTTATTATGCATGATGATGGAGATGAGGGTGACGGTAAGATGGAAGGAAGGATGGAGGTCCGTGTGGTTTGGGACTGCAGGACAGGGCCGCATTCCACGCATGGAACAGGTAGGTTTTAAGATCTGATTCGAAGGATGCCAGAGGTGGTTGCTGTCTCGTGTGGAGCAGGATGTTGATGTTGTTGCAGTGTTTATTGCAAGGACCCTCTTTGGCGAGTGTGCTGGTTTCTAGTGATCTTTGTTGTCATAAAATAGCGTGATTTACGGGGTTTTTTTGTATTCTGTAGGGCAAGGTGCTTGCCAGGGGGTTGGAACAGGAGGCAGGCTGCCGGTAAAGCTGGGAGATTTTGCGCACAAGTCGGACAAAGGTGACGCGAGTGGATTTGAGTGAAGTGGCTTTCTGGCCTGAAGAGAAAGTAGACTTTCATTGAGTAAAAAGGTGATGATGAAGTTACTGCAAAACTGACAACAATGCCCGAACCTACGTCAGTATCAGGTCTAAACGTTATATATGACACAGAGTGACGTCAAGAGCGTCTCAGGTGCACAACCCGAGAAGATTTCTCGTCTATATTTCAAATTCCCTAGACAGACCTCCCTTGGAAACCGACTACAACGAAAAGGCCTCTGGTACCTCTCTCAGCGTCTTTACAAAGCTCTGCATAATGGTCACCGACGACCTAGAAATGAAGTTCCTCCCAATTCTCCCCCCCCCCCACACACACACACACCCTCCCCCTCCTCCAACTCCCGTGTCTCCGCTGTTGCTCGGGGTGTAGTCAAAATGTACGGGGAGTGTTGCTGGTGTTACTCCGCTTTAAAAGTGGCACCGCATTTTTCTACACATCAAACATCCCTCTTTTTACCACAACCAAAAATCTTGGGTCAAATGCACATCTGTCAACTTAAAAAAAAAAAAAAAAAAGGAAAAGGGGCGAAATTCATTTTCATAAAGCAGGTCCTTTTACTCCCTAAACTGCCTCATTTGAATTAGATTCTCAGTGTGACCAGCAGCACCGGAAATACTTCCGTCCATTTTGCTTACACCCCTATGTGCTGCGTAACTGTGGCGAGCCAGACAGAAGGGAGGAACTAACACCGATGAACTGACACGCGTTTCTGAGACTTCGCCTTCACACGCAATGAGACTTTGCTGGTAGTAGTGAAAAGGCGCGGGGAAGAGAGTGGGGATATCGTGTCGCAGCGACCTAATACCCCCCCCCCCCCCCTTTCTCCTGTAGTCTGTCAGCTCTTGTGCCAGCCGCGCATGAATACATATAGTCCACATGCCAGGCTCATTTTTCACTGGTTTTACTATTACCTGGCATGAAACGTATTTACAAAGTAAACAAACTGCCCCAGATTGCCTTTTTTTTTTTTTTTTTTTACTCAGCATACAAAATTAAAACTGAAGGGGCCAAAAATTCTTCGTAATACATTTAGCGGAAAAGCTATTACCGTTGTGTAACTTTTGAAGCAGAGTAGCACCGAACAAACTTCCGACCATTTTGCTTACACCCCTATCTGGTGCGTAACCGTGGCGAGCCAGACAACAGGGAGGAACTGACACTGATGAACTGACAAGCGTTTCTGAGATTTCCTCCTCACACGCAATGCGACTTTGGTGGTAGTAGTGAAAATGTGAGGAAGGCGCGGGGACGAGCGTGGGGATATCGTGTCGCTGGGAGGTTCCCAGAATCAGGCAAATTGAGAGTTATTGCCTTAATTCCAGGAAGCAGCCCCTTGGGAGTTGCGGGCATTTTCGATGGACTCCCAGCGTCAGAGTGTGTGTGTGTGTCGGTGTGTGTGTGTCGGGGTGTGTGTGTGTGTGTGTGTGTGTGTGTGAGAGAGAGAGAGAGAGAGAGATGATGACGATGATGATGATGATGATGATGAAACGTTTTTATTCAAGACAGAGCATTTAGGCATTGCAGCCTATCTTACAGACTGTCCTGCTATTCTACATTCAAGGATACTAAACAACAAACTACAAACTAACCAGAGTGAGAGAGAGAGAGAGAGAGAGAGAGAGAAGGTACACAAGATAAACAAATCAAAGAGAGAGAGAGAGGGGGGGGGGGGGCGGAGGTGGCGCACCTGAACTGGTTACTCTGTAAAACTGATTCCCGGCCGGCAAATTGACAGTGATTAATTGGTGATCTCGTACACTCCCGATAATCTACGAGACTAGCCTGGTTCGTAGAGTGTGCCTGAAATTCTAGAATCTTGGTCGATTTCCGGAATCTGTCCGAATACCGGGTTTCAAGCCGACAGCCTGAGCACCATTCGTAGCATCCACTTCCAACTATACTTTTTTATATTTTTTTTCCTCTCGTGCAAAATGTCCAAAATATTTTACTATTGCTCACAGCAGCTATACGACAAGAGGACTTCCCTTTTTCCCATTGTGAAATAAGTCAGCATGTATTTTGCTGACCGCACGCACCAGGGCCACTGAGTGTACCTGGAATACACCGGCGATCAAAGACTGCACGACGGCGGCCTCGCTCTGAGATCGATAGTGCGTGCATTTCCGGCCGCACTCGGTCCTCCCCCAGACAATTAGTTTCTGTGCCCCAGGGTACCATGTTTATAGAAACACAGCTTAGATCACCGGCGCTGCTGTAACAAATTCCCATCTCGCAACCGCCGCGGTGGCCGGCCTGCAGCGATGCGTCATGTAGGTTGGCCAATAGGCTGTGCAGACAGGCCGGCGGGCCTCGAAGCTCGAAATAACTCGGACACAGGAAGAATGGTTCAAGCTTGACTGACCGGCCTTTCGACACGGAAGTGTAGAAAACGTACACCAGTGCAAAACGTAAGCCCGGCGGCCGCGTAACCCGGCGTAAAGGCAGGCTTTAGTATATTTGTGGGGTCACAACTGTAGATAGAAACAGGGGCGAAGTCTCGCTGGCATTTTTGAAGCGTACAAGGGAGGCTGTTCAAGCCTCTCTCTCTCTCTCTCTCTCTCTCTCTCTCTCAGTCTCTCTGAGAGGGTGGGTGGGTAGGTGTTTGGGGGTTTAACGTCCTTTTCAACCACACACGGGTGATATCAAAGACGGGGCAACGATGAAAGAGCCAGCACAAATATTTGACCCCAGCCGGGATACGAACTCACGACCCGTGCATTAAAAGTGCAATGCTCTACCATTCGGCCACCCCGGCTCCCCCTCTCTGAGAGAGGGACAAACAGACACAGACAGATACAGGGGCATACACTGACAGAGAGAGAGAGAGAGAGAGAGAGAGAGTGTGTGTGTGTGTGTGTGTGTGTGTGTGTGTGTGTGTGTGTGTGAGAGTGTGTGTGTGTGTGTCTGTGTGTGTCTGTGTGTGTGTGTGTCTGAGAGAGAGAGAGAGAGAGAGAGAGAGTGCGCGCGCACTATCTGTTCTTTAATTTCACGTGGCCTTTACAACCGTTAGGTTCAAATTTCCGAAAGGGGGGAATTGTACAGTTTCTTTTTTTTTGTAATCTTAACACGTATTAAAGGAAAACAACACACACACACACACACACACACACACACACACACACACACACACACACACACACACACACAATGTGTCATACAAGGCCATTCGCTAGAAAGAGTCTGGCAGCTTCTAGAGCATAGTGCAACTCCGTACAAACCGACCATTTCAGCAACTCTTACAAAAAAGTGTCAACAACAGAATGAAGTGAACACGAAACCCGTGTTACGCATGACAACAAAAAAAACCCATCACAAAAGCCTGAAAAAAGGATTGATTAAAAGAAACGTATCCGGTGCTTGTACTTTGACTGAGAGCTGGTATAGATCCACTCTCGTGCTGTGAATGGGGACTCTATGGATCCGTGATTTGGACAAACAGATATGAAGCATGATTTCCCCGCAACACGGGGTGTAACGTGGTGGTTTGAAATGGTCCCGATGAGAAAGTGATTTACGATGAGAAAGCATATATGGTTGGCGAAATCAGAAAAATTGCATGTTTTTCCCTGCAAAAAAAAAATGGACAATCCTGTTCTTCTTCAAGAAAAAAAAAAAGTTTTATTCTGCACAAAAAAGGATACGTTTCAGTAGAAAAACTGGTATTCTGTAGAAAAAAAATCGTATATCGTGGTTCTGAAAACAGTTTTTCTGCAGAAAATATAGCAGAGAAACACAGGTTTTCTGCAGAAAAATGCACGATCCTGTTTTCCCACAGAAAAAAAAATAGAAACAGCAGGAGGTTTTGTTGTTGTTGTGTTGCTGTTTTGCAGAAAACCAACTTTTCTGCAGCCCCCCCCCCCCCCCCCCCCACCGACCTTTTTCTGAAGAACTGTCATCCCTTGCCAAAAATTTTCAGCAGAAAGTGTGCAAAAGTGCTTTTTTCTACAGAAAACAAATATGCAGAGAAGAGCATACTTACTTTATTGTAGATATCTCGGTGCAAAAACTGCTATTTGTCAGATTTCGCCGACCATACATGCTTTCTCATCGTAAATCGCTGTCTTATCGGACACCTCCAAGCGTCCACGTTTCACCCCGTGCGCGAGCTTATTTGGCAAAACCCCTTGTCAATCAATGACCGAGAAAAAAATCCGGCTGCTTCGCTCTTTTGATCCTGATTTTGTGTGTACTCCACAACTAAATGTATGAGAGACCGGATCAGCCGTGTCGCGGGCGTTCAGTGATAACCAGCGGTCAATACGGCTTGTCAACGTGAGCAGACATTAAACCGAACCCAAAACACAGACAGACAGACAGATAAACTGACAGACTGAGGACACACACACAAAGAATGAAGACTTCAGACACACTTCGTCCAGTACCAAGTGTTTCTACGGCAAACAGAAAGACAAGTGCGGCGTAGTGAGAGAAAAGTGTACGGAAGTTGTGAGTGCAAGGTATAGACGGTCTTGTCGACCTCGGATGATCAGCCTGATAGCTGCTATGCTGCAAGCCGTTTCTAGGTAGAAGAGCTGGTTGGGTATTGCGCATGTCTGACTCTTCTCTTCCGGTAGTAAAGGCGAGGACGTGTGGGTGATTTTTTTTTTTAACGCAGTTTTAGTCAATAAGGTTTAATGTGACTGACTTAGTATGTGAGCGCGAGTGCCTGTAATTTACAGTAAGTTGCATCATATACGTGTGAGTGAGTGCAAAGCAGCTCTGTTAAACCACAACAAATTCCTAAAGTTATATTTATGTTTATATTTTTTAAAAATGTCGAATCACTTGGAAACCTTGATTAATGTTCCGGTGGCCACGATGGCCGAATGTAGAGCGTTGGACTCTCAATGCTCGGGTCGTGAGTTCGAATCCCGGCTGGCACCAAATATTTGCACTGGACTTTTTATGTTGTTTCCATAGTAATGGAAACAACATAATAGGACGGGCTAAAATTTCCACGTTCATAGGCAAGCATCTGTGGTACAAACGCACGTCACTGCCGATCTCCCGCAGAGACGATTTTGCAAGTGTAACTCTGACAATGACGTAAGAAAACCTGCGTCATCGATGCTGGCATGTATGCTGTTCCGAACGCACTTCTCCTCCTCAGTGAGTGCCGTCTGTGTGGATGTGCGTGTGTGTGTGTGTGTGTGTGTGTGTGTGTGTGTGTGTGTGTGTGTGTGTGTGTGTGTGTGTGAATTGTGTCCGGGCCCGTTTCTTCGAAAATACTCAACCGAATGGCTTCAAATTTGGGGTATCCAAATATATCAAAATGTTACATTAGACGATTCAAGCGTGTGATGATTGCTTACGTGATTTGGGAGTTATCGCCCTTTTGAGACAAGTTGGTTGTCTTTCGTGTACAGGCGTAATATTTACTTAAATCACTCAATTTTTTGGCAGTAGATAGCTTGAATACGGACTCTGAACAGAGTCACTACTAGAAAATGGTCGCTCTTATAGTTTTCATGTAAACCGAGCCTGAATTGACATTGCATGTGAACCCAGTTCAGATGCCTATTTCTCCAAAAATACTGAACCGATCGATTTCAAATTTGGGGTTTCTAAATGAATCAAGATTGTTGAATAGAAGGCCCGGTCCAGATACGATTGCACACATGATTTGCGAGTTATCGCCCTTTTCAGAAAAAGTGGCTTTCTGGCGTTTAAAGGCGTAATATTTACCTAAACCACTCCATTTTTTGGACATAGATAGCATGAATACGGACTCTCAACTAAGTGAATTTTGGAGGTTGTCGCTTTTATACTTTTGGCGTAAGCCGTACCTGATGAAAGTGCTGGTGAACACACTTTAGATCTCAAAATCGCTCCTACTATACATAGATAATGAGCCTGGGGTGCCATAAAAAATATACAAAAAAATTAGAAAAATTCACTGCAGCCGTTATCGTCAGTTGACTCGAAAATTTGTACTCACAGCACATTTCCTCTGCAAGCCACACGCCTCACAAACATCGAAGAAGAGACGCACGCGCACTGACGTAAAGTAAGTGCGTCATGTTTGATTGACGTGATGCTGTTTTTTCTTGGGGGTGTCTCGCCACTTTCTTTCGGAATTCCTCTGTTTGGAGACGTGGTGTTGTATTTTACTTATGCTATGTCGCCATCATCGTGCACTCGCAGAGATGATACGGGATACAACAGACTACAACTCCAATACTTTATGAACAGAATATGCGCGGAGAACAAATTCATGAAAGAAGAAGAATCCAGAACGCTGTGCAGGGTAACCCCAGTCACGTGGCTAAGAGGTCGAGGTCGTACCTTTAGCCACAGTTCCAAACTAGGTGTTTCTGGGCAAGTGAAAACTGTGATGGCAAGTGCATAGCAACTGGTACCGTTATATGCTCATACCCCATAATATTGGGGGCAAATTACTTTTCGCGGATGGCGAGTGGCCCTGAAAATGGCTAGAGGCTAAAATTCGTTTTCGCTGATTTGACCTTGGTTTCGAGTCTATCAGCGGAGGCCCCGCCCCTTTCCTGTCTGGCCGACCGAGACAAAATAAAAATGGTGGCAGTTTTGCAACGCCGGCTACCAAACTGCAGTTTGTTTTTTGGTGAAAATTGAGGAATATTTGCATCGGTGACGTTCACAAGAAATGTCTGCATTTTCTACAATGATATGGTATGTGACTGTAAGATTGCTGTCTTTGTTTAGTGTAATCATGAGTAGATAATAAACTTCTTTTCTGTGAAGCGGAGCCGGGGTACGTCGCGAACTGTTCCGTGTCGGCAAACTTCTGTTACGCCAGGCCAGGCCTAATTATCTCCGGTTAAAAAGTAGGAAACGTACTGATACACCACATCAGAAGTAGAACTAGCACACGAGAACAAAGTATTCTCCTCGCTTTTGATGGTGGCGCAATCGACGGCTGTACCGCCTGACTTCCAACGCTCTTTCCCGGCTTGTAATGTGTAACTAGATCTAGTCAGTGACGCAACTGAAACTTGACTTCAAGTACATGTACTTTGCAAACTGCTTTTCAGCGTAAACTGACGCAGAAACATGTAGAATCAGTCGGGAACCATTTCACAATAAGCGCAGAAAGAGAGGGGGTCCGAAAGGTGGTGATTTGGTATCTACTGATTGAAAACAGATTTAGAGTCGATTAGTCAAGATTCAGCACTACTACTACTTGATACTGCTGGTCGGATTCAGGGATGGTTGTTGGTTGTTTTGGTAAGAAATCAACTATAGATCTGGACCACGGAAGCACGGAAGGGGTTTTCTCTTTTGTTTGTTGTTGTTTTTAAATTGTGGGAAGTTTTTTTTTTAATGATGTGCTTATGTACAAGAACTGGTACATGTTTGTATGAATTTTGTAAGACATTATGATTAATGAGTTACTAAGGCAATGTTATTGTTATGTTTACCAATCAGCTAAAAAATCATTTCTTTTACCAGCTTTAGGCTCTCAGTCACCCACAGTAAGTGGCACCCAAACTGACCATGACATCACAACTGGGGAGAACTGTTGACCAAGGATGAAGATGATGGGAATAAGTGGATTCACTGACACTGATGTCTCATGGAAAGTATGGTGTGTGGTACAGGTGGTGCAGTGCTTTTTTTCTGTTAGAGTAACTGTTAGCTTTGTGTACATTTACACACATTTATTTACTATTGCTTGAGCACTTGTAAGTCATTCAGTTAGTGGTCTTTGTGTGGCAGAGTGATTAAAATCTGTATGGATGTGTGCGTGAATGAGTGAAGGCAGAGGTAGAGATATAGTGTGTTTAATATTACAGCAGTCAGTAGCAGTAACCTGACAAGGTAGGCATAATTATTGTTAGCATAATATGATTACTAGTAATATGTTTTTATGAAATTCAATGTTAACACTGACAGTCTAACACATGCTTTTGACATTCTATAAAGACTACTCACATTTACAACATCTTCCATTCTGGTTAAAAACATTGAATTTCATAAAAACATATTACTAGTAATCATATTATGCTAACAATAATTATGCCTACCTTGTCAGGTTACTGCTACTGACTGCTGTAATATTAAACACACTATATCTCTACCTCTGCCTTCACTCATTCACGCACACATTCATACAGATTTTAATCACTCTGCCACATTTGAACTTGGTTGTTTCTCTGCAGAATGGGAACTTGCTGTCCATTAGTTATCTAGAACAACTGCCATGCATCAGACAGACAAGCTAAAAATGTGTAGGTGAATGTGTAGTGTAACTTTCATGAGACTCATCCACTAGAATTTGTTCCCTCTCCTGAATTGAAGTGGTATTGATCTGCATTTGATGTATGCAAAGATGTAAGCAGTGTTTATTGTGATGTCATTCTGTTACAGGATGAGGACCATGCCCCAACACACAAGTAGAAGTAAGTGCTTCATTTCATATACCTAATTATTATCAGGAAAATGACTTATGTAGGCTGTTTTATATGTTAACTCGCAAAGCCTCATTTTGTCCATGAGTTTCAGTTACCTATGAAATAGTGTAAATTTCTGTGAATATATACTTACAAAAGTCTCCATACACACATTTGGACATACAGCAAATGTAACCTCAACCACAACTGTAGTCTAATGAAAACAAAGCTCACCAATCTGCATCTTCTAGTTCTACAAGAAACAGCAACACACCTTTGTTCTGATTTTGTGAAGTTATTCTTGAGGAATTATAGTATTAGGATTGTGGAGCCACTGAACAATTGTTCTGTTCATGTTTGGTTTTAATGGTAATTTAGAATCCCAAGTAATGTGTTGACCAAAACTTTCTGTCTTTTACCAACTTTAGGTTATCAGTCACCTCCTGAATGTGAAACAATAGCTGCAGACAATGACATCGACAGTGTAAGAAAGAGCTGCTGCTGAGCAAGATGATGGGAAAGTGTGGTGACAGTGACACTGATGTCTCAAGGAAGGTTTGGTCTCATTTGAGTCTGGTGTGTTCTGGTGCTCTTTGTTATTTTCTGTTAGTGTTGGCTTTGTTTACACGTGAATGCTTTCTCCTAAACCTGATCTAACATCTGATCTGTCAGGGTGCTTGTATGTTTTCTCAGTAGAGTCATTTAAAAACTGCCACACATCAGACAAACAAGAAGAAATGAAGAGGTAAACATTGACTGATAAATAACACTTTGAACAGTATTATTAAGTACTGCCTGTTTGACATTAGTGTGGCCTCTTGTGTACCATATTACATGTGTATGATACATGTGCACAGTTGTATGTATAAACAACCCCCCACCCCATGTTGCTAGTTTTTAGCGAGGAGCACTGACACCCCCCACCCCCACCCCACCACCAACCACCCCCACCAACCACTCCCCACTCCCAACCATGCTGTGATCAATTTATATTTTCTGTGCTCAGGTTCATGTGGAACTGTATGACTGCCTGCTGCTATCACATCTAGAACAGCATGTGAACACCCTTTGGACCATTCACCTATCGAAGCACCCAGGGGAAGACAAGAAACAACCAGTCTCAGGAAAGGCATTGAAGAGGTTGCAAATTAAGAGACTTTGAAATTTTGAGGCAAAGAGATAAGCCTTAGGCAGTCCTAAATGCATGTACGGTATTTGTAGGCCAACATGGGAGAGTTTCACACCTACATGCACACCAGCATGAAAGTATTTAACCTAAAACATGTGGAAGCATGTAAGGAAAAAAAATTGGTGAACTGTGCTGCTTTGGTTTAACTTATATCAATGTCCAGACAAATTAGGGATCCTAGCCTTCCTTTTGGAAATGTGAATGTTGTAGTGCAGTGTGTTGCAGTGCAGGTGGACTGTATGTTATCCCACACTGTCATCTTTCATATATCTCACAACTTTTACCTCTTTCATCAGGCACATTGCCTACAGCGAACTTTATAGAAATAGAAGGTGTGATCTTTTGATACATGAAGTGTGCAATGCTGATTATTTGGGTTACTGTCCAGAACAGCCCTGACTGAAATGTGCAGCATGTATGCAAATATTAATTCAAGGAAGTCATTACCGGAGAGAATGGATAACTTTGACTACTAGTACTTAGTTTGCATGTGGGATTGTTCCTTTGTTTGGGTACCTACAGCAAAATGTCACAGTGTATCTGAACGAACCGCCAAAGTACACTTTAAGCACACCATTGTTGCACAGCTAGTGGTTTGGAGAGCGGTGTTCACTGGCATTTTGGGGATGAAAATGTTCAGATAGTATTGACAGTATTTGTTTCAAGTGTTTGACCAGCAGAATGAGGAAAACAAATGTCTGTTCGGATGAAGAGGACCAGTTGCTCCTGTCAGCCTAATAAGAGTTGTATGATGTGCTGGGGACATGGTTCTTGTGTCTTTGTTGAATACACAGTAGGAGAATATACCAGAAGGATGAATATGGAAGATAATTTTAATTCCATGTTTTCAAATACACAGCCTGTAGGAGACAGTATAACAAAATGACAAATACAAATAGCATTACTAAGCAATGCATGTCCTATTTGTCTGTTGCCACCTCTATGTATGATTCTTATTGTATTGTGATCTGGCAGTTATATTTGTTGTGCAGGCAGTAGGAATTGCAGTTCTATTTGCTGCTGTTTCTGTTTGAATTTTTTTTTTTTTTTTTTTAACCTTCCAGGGCTGTTGTCATAATTGAATGAATTGTGGAAGTATACCCATTGTAGGAAAATGTGCATGCATGAATTGTGACATCAATCTTTCTCAATAAAGATGGGGAAAATGACTACATGTACTATGCATTGTTTGTTGTGCAAGCAAGGGTGAGTGAGTGAGTTTTTAGGGCTTAAAGCCGCGCAAGGTTGTGCAAGCAAAGTGTTGTAGTGTTTTATATACTTTTTAATTTCTGGCTCAGCATCTCTGTGTGTGTGTGTGAGAGAGAGAGAGAGAGAGAGAGTGCTTTTATTAGTTCATAGTTTAGAAAATGCACCCATCAGACACACACCAAAGCATTGGGCACATGGCTGAAGTATGAACAACTAGCCAAAAACTGAAGTGTCACTGGAAGCCACAGTTAGGGACAATCTTTGTGATTTTAATGATCACAGATCATTTTGAGCTGTTTTTTGTGGTGTCAGTCATCGCAACACCTAGACACCTGCACAGTAATAGCATTGAGCCAACAGAAGTGTACTCAGTGACAAGGTGAACACACTGGGCGGAGAGTGTTTTTACCAACAGTCGTACATTTTCAATGTTTAGTGTGAGAACGTTCTGTGCATTGTGTGTTCTCTGAATAGAACTGCATTGTCTGATACACATGAAACTTGACACAACAAATAAACAAAACACACCCAGGCTCACCCAAACAGCAACAATAAATACAAGATTCTCGAAATTCAACTCAGAAAAATTTCGTCTTTAACACAGTCGATAAATTTAGGTTTGCTTCTTTGCAAGCAACTGTCAACCTAACGGATATTACTTGCTGCTCCGACGGACCAAAGACTATAGATCCGCTATGACTCCAAGTTTCGCGTCTGCCCTACACATGGAGAGAAAACTCTGATCACACCTTGCATCCACGTAAACACAGCATACATTTTTTTTTTTTTTTTTTTTTAGAAGCAATGGCATCTGTGATTGTGACTCAGCATTATCGACATTTTCATTGTATGATACCTTACTACTACGAATCTCACTGCCTGACTACAAGTGGAATCGGTGATCACTCAGTTTTTCTTTCAAGTTGTATGTGTCGGTTCAAACAACGATTTGACCTCTAGTTTTCAGCATGGCTACAGAAGGTGTACCGCGCGTAAGATCTCGGCTGGCGACGCTACATCTGGCAGTTTATACCGTAGCAGATTTAGCGTATTACGTCTGTCTACGTAGATCATGTCGTCTGCTTCACTTTTGTTTACCGCTGGTACACCACGTGATGTGTCACGTTACCAATACGCAATCAAACATGGCGACGAAAAATCGTCGGCTAGCCTCTCGAATGGAACAAAAGCCCTTGCTACGATTTATTCACAGTCAGTTTTGCTGCCAGAGTATGCTTGTCGTAAACGCTACGTTATTCTTGACCATTCTAGGCTGTTCTTTTCTTTTACAAAGGACAACGTTTTGAGTCGCCACAAATTTCCCGTTTCCTACCGGTTCTGTAGAGGCATGGACTCCAAGCCAAGACGTATCATTGGCTTGGTTCCCGAGTTATGTGCAGGGCTGCTTACGAACTGAACAGGTAAGATCTAGAACATTCCTCAACTTACTGGAAGGCTCGAAATCTCTCCAAGGTGACGTAATCTACTGACGTTACTGCACCAGCATGTTCTGGGATGGTCTAGAAATTATTTTGCATCGAAATGCAGTATCTTTTCGCAAGAGTCTCTACAACTTGACATGTGGAAAGCGGGAATTTCAGTGGGTTTCGTTTTTGCCACTGACTCACACTCAGAAGCATAATGCAAAGATCTTGGAAACATAAAGATAGTTCACTTACCTCCCTTTGAGGGACAACGCGTAAGAGTTGTAGCGCGCATCCCGCAGATCTACGCAGTTGTTTGACCCAACCCTACACTAGCCGCCGTAAAACATTTTAAGAAAATAAACAAAAACGAAGATGTCAGCGACTGACAGGTGGTCTCCCCCCATATATTTCGCATGTGTTTTAGGCCTATGGAAAACATAAGTACTCTCAAAGTTCCGGAGGACGAACGAAAGATCTAGTTTGGCTTTCACTGCTGTACGTAGGCTACGCAGTGCATTTCGTTCGATGTGTTCAAGTAAAACTAGTACGGAACACAGAAAGATCGAATGTGCGAGAGATCCAAAGATGGACGCATCCGCTGAATACTTCCTGCTAACTCAGCATTAATCATATCTGCGACCGACGATCCAGCAGATTCTATGTTGTGATATGGTTTTACAATGGTTAGAATGAAGTTCAGCCGGATGATTTTGTTCTGTGTGTGTGTTCTGAATTTAGATGCAGGTAGACGCTAGCACAATTTAAGTCACCGTGATTTGTAAAGTTGTCAGGGAAAAAAATTACGCTGTATCTGCGTCAGCCGCGTGTGTTTACTGTTAGTTTACACTGCATGCACACGTACCACTTGAGGTCTTTTTTTTTTTTTTTTTTCACAAGAAAGCGAAAAAAAAAATGTTTGTTTTTCAACAAGAATACCAAAAGAAGTATTTCCCCGTTTATATTTGTCTGTTATTTGAACAATTCGGCGCAGAACACAATTGCATGCTTTTGTGATCGCTTTCCACTTTCCGCCATGCTGTCACTATAGGGGCCAGATCTAGGATGCGCGCTAATGCGGGCAGACAACTCTTCGCGTTGTCCCGCTATATGTCTCTCTTACGACACTCTCTGGGGCACAGAGTCTTTCAGTGGAAAGTACCTCTGTGCACAGTGGGGAAATGGCGCTCACTGCGCTACCGTGACGGGCCTAAATTGTCTCGGTGCTCTCAAACACAAGGTCGCGCACTGTCATCCTTGACCAGCTTTGAACCCAGAGGGATCCTCAGTGGCGCAAGTGATGGCAGGCTGTCTTCAGAGTGAAAGTAGGCGTGTTTCTGAATCAGAGACATACATAACATGTCTCTGTCTGAATGGACAGATCTATATTACATTCAGTCCTAGAGCACGGGTGTGTATGCTTTTGTAATCGTCTCTTATTCCACCACAAGGCAGGTACGTGATCGTCTGCACCGTGCAATAATACTTGCCTGTAGAGTGCAACACCTTGGCCTGTCAGAGTGCAACCCCCTTGCCGTTTACTCACATCCTGTTGGATCAGTGTACCACGTAAACAGTGCCATCAAAGCGCAACAATAATTGTCCGCTGGCAAAGATTTTGCCTAAACGAAAAGTGGTCGGATATTCAAGACGTCGTTTCAAATCGAATCATATGACACACAAGTCTGTGTCTGTCTGTGTGTGTGTGTGTGTAGGGGAAGGGGGGGGGGTGCGTGCGTCCGCGGGCAAGCGCGCGTCTAAGGCGAGAGAGAGAGAGAGAGGGGGTCTCTTCTCCGATACCAGTAAGCAATCGTCTGTCAGTCAGGTCTGCGGGAAGTAACTCTGTCAAAGGGGAACGACTTTATTACAAGAATTCATTCACCCATGTAGAACCTCGCATACGCCAACAAGTTGTGACGTCAACCAGCTAGGCGAGCTCACACGACCTCATGTGTTTGGGTTTTTGCAAGTGCATAGAGGCACGATAAGGGTTTTCAGTACTTTCTTTATGTCAGCATGCTTGATGTCAGAGAGCTTGCGTTCCGGCGTGTGCGCGCGGGCTGCATACATGACACAACGACTACGACTGTGACTACAGCAGGTCATTGAATGGAAACAACATATTGGGCTGGTGGCCATCTTGTTCTCGTTGCCCCGTCTTTGATATCACCCTTACGTGGTGGAAAAGGACGTTAAACTCCCAAACATCCATCGTTGACCAATGTTTCTACAGACTAAAGTGCAACAGGGACAAGTCCTGACAGATAAAATCGCAGACAACCATAAATCCCTCTTATTTCTTCAAAACTCGAAGACATCTCATCAAACGGCAAAACAGAGTAAAAAGAGTAAAACGAAAATGAAAAACAAAGCTGCTGATGGCTTCAGCAGATAAACAGTGTAACGTTACGGAAAAGCAATATCATTAGAAATGCACAAAGAGACATATCAGCTTACACTTTCTTCATTACCAGAACTAAACGACCCTGCACACCAGAAACGATGTTTTAAAAAATAAAATTAAAAAGCTCAACCTTTTTACATTTCTGTGTCGCTGTTTCTGTGACAAGAATTCTATCACGTTGCGCTCGCCTAATGGCGTGTCGGCGTCCAATTTTCGGCTGTCGCAAAACGGAGCAAAATGAACGCGGCTCCCGAGAGGAGTATCAGGGAACAATGACTGTGACAGTAAGAGCGATGAGGCGACACGGTGTCACACGATGGTCACACGCAATCACGCCCATCGTCACGCCATACTGCAACTGTCACGTTATGCTTCATTGACCCGACACCACACAACATTCCAATGTTTTATTGTTTTAACCAATGAGACACATGGCAAGAAACGACGACGGCGACGACGACGACGACGACGATGATGATGATGATGATGATGATGATGATGATGATGATTTTACAGCGTGACCATTAAACCACTGACAACCTCTGAACTAACAGCCGCGTATACACGAGGGGTAGTTAAAATGAATTCGAGTGTTTTCGATACTGCTCTGCTTCTAAAGATTCGATAGTTGCCTACAATTCTTAATAATGATAATAATAATGATTATTGTATAGGCGCTTTACCCAGTTTCATGAATCGGCTCAAAGCGCACGCTCACGTGAATCACACACATTCTCTCACACACTGGACATAAACACATTACAATCACGTGGTGCGAAGGGTCAGCTCAGCTATTTCAGTTTCGGAATTCAGAATTGCATTTATTTTTCAAATTTTGTGGGCTGAACATTTCCAACGCAGAGGGGGAGGAAGCCGGGGTGTACCCGGAGAGAACCCCCGACGATCGGCCCGAATGATCGGTGCCACATACCAGAAGGAAACATTCTTTGCCCCGAGTGGGACTCGAACCCCTAACCTCTCGCATTGGTGACAAGTCTCTTAACCACTAGACCACCGACCGCCCCGATCCTTATGCCCACAGATCGTCCTGGTCTGTTTTCGCGGTATCTTTCATCACACCACTTAAACACCTGGACAGTGACAGCGTCTGTAATGCTGGCACTGCTTTGGCAACAGCGGTTCCAGTTTCCTTCTGTGCCTATAGACAAAAGTGCTTCTCATTTCCTTTTGGACCACAAGCCGCTCGAAGGTATCCTCAGCGTCGAACAGACTGAGGAAGAATTTTGGATAAATATTGTCGACGTCAACAGCGCATTGCGAAACGGTACTCCATTGACAAAACTTGGATAGCAAAACACAAAAAATGAACACACACATCGTCTGCATACCAGACACTGACAGAATCCTAATTTCGAAAGACAGCAGGAAGCCGGGATAACCGCAACTGGTTTCGAGTATGTTGGACTGTAAATGCCCAGGTCGAACCCAGTCAACTAGACAGGGCCAGAACTGCACAACATTTTTGTAGTAATTTGTACGTAAATTACTGCTCAATAGTCGATGAAAAAACTCTGCAAGTCTGGCGCTTTTAGAGTCCTGAAATGTCTCCATCGACAGCAGCTGCTTCATTTCTAATCATTGTAGACTAAGTTCGTCACTAAGTCATGAATCCACCTAAACTAATATGATAACAATAACTTATAATAACTGAGTATTGTGTAGGCGCTTTACCCAATTTGTTTTAATATTGGCTCAAACCGCACGCTCACGTGAATCACACGCATTCTCTCACACACTGGACATGAACACATAGCAATCGCGAAGGGTCAGCTCAGCAAATTAAGTTTCGGAAATTTAGAATTGGTTTTATTTTCATTTTTTGTGGGCTGAACATTTCCAAAGCGGTGGGGGAGGAAGCCGGAGTACCCGGAGAGAACCCCCCGACGAAACGACTCAAATGAGAAGGAAAAATTCTTTGCCCCGAGTGGGATTCCAAAGTGACCTCTCGCATTAGTGAGGAAGTCTCTTAACCACTAGACCACCGACCGCCCAAGTATACAGGAATAAGGATGACTGGGTGGGTGTTTTGATGTTTAACATCTTCTACCCAGTCAAGTCAGTTCAAAGACGGGGGAGATTAAGGAAGAAAAACCTGTAGATGTAGGATATTTTGACCCTGCTGGTATTTGAACCTAAGCCCTTTTGAACTCGAGTCCGACACTCAGCAGGCTGAATCACCCAACTTCCTCGATAAACGGGCATGATGATGATGATGATGATGATGATGGAGACTTGATATAGCGCACGGCTCCACCCTGAGTGCTCATGGCGCTTAGGGAGAGGTTTTGAAAGGAAAGATAGTGGGGGGAAAAAAAACTGCAGATGATTACTGGTGTGAGGCACTGAAGAGATGAGTCTTCGGGCGCTTCCGGAATGCGGTAATGCTGACTGCCTCCTTCACTGTCTTAGAGTTCCACAATTTCGGCGCTGCATTTTTGAAGGACCGTGCACCATGCCTCTTCTTACTGGTGTCGTCAGTTGAAGGGAACCGCAGACGGAGAGAACTTGCAGACCGCAAGTTGCGCGCTGGCTGGTACACAGGAATCGGTTCCTTCAGGTACGTGGGGGCAGTGTTGTGGATGCAGCAGAACGTTAAGGAAAGGACTTTGTGGTCAGTGCGCTGCTGCACGGGGAGCCAGTGAAGTGCCTTCAGAAAAGGGGTGATGTGGTCAGTGACTTTTGTGCGGGAGACAATCCCAGCAACCGTGTTCTGCGTGAGTAAGAGCAACTACATCAGATCACTTGTCAATGATGCTCTGGCATTCTGCGATGAAGTGGTTAGGAGTGCCGACACAGCAGATTCCCAGCGGCTTCTACCCCGGCATCAGTGTGTTGACACTAGTAATCAGGGAACATCACTTCTCATCAATGGACTGTGCACACTTACAGTTGAGCCACCAGGGAGAGGCCTCATCCAGATATTCTGTGGGATCCTGTGTGGTTTCTGCTGTGCTCTTTCTGGACTCTCGGCCATCGACCAGTAACGGCACATACTCTGCTGTATTCTATTCTATCTGGACTCTCGAGCAGCGACCGGCAATGGCAGATACTCTGTTGTATTCTATTCTAATATTATCTGGATTCTCGGCCATCGACCAGTAATGGCACATACTCTGTTGTATTCTATTCTAATATTATCTGGATTCTCGGCCATCGACCAGTAATGGCACATACTCTGTTGTATTCTATTCTAATATTATCTGGACTCTCGGCCATCGACCAGCAATGGCAGATACTCTGTTGTATTCTATTCTAATATTATCTGGACTCTCGGCCATCGACCAGCAATGGCAGATACTCTGTTGTATTCTATTGTAATATATCCGGACTCTCGAGCAGCGACCGGCAATGGCACATACTCTGTTGTAATCTATTCTGTATGGTTTCTCGAACAGCCTAAGAAGTACTATCAAATACTCTGATCTGTTCTATATACTTTAGTTTCTGTCTGGGCTCGAGGTCAGCACCAGCGATGACAGTTACTCTGTTCTGTTTCATTCGGTTCTTATCTATCTGGACTCTTACCCAGGCAGAGACTCTACTGTCACTTAACTGTGCACTTTTCACACTGTAAACTGACACATCTGCCAGCAAGGTGCTAACTGAATATTTTAGTCGCCTTCGTCTCTTCCGACAAATTGACTTAAACACTGATTTATTTACTCTACCTATCATACTCCGTTATCGTAGTACTGCTGTGGAAATTTTCAGCCCACAAACATTGAAAACAAAATGCAATTCTAAATTCGGAATCTTAAATAGCTGAGCTGACCCTTCGCACCACGTGATTGTACTGAGTTCATGTCCAATGTGTGAGAGAATGCGTGTGATTCACGTGAGCGTGCGTGTTGGGTTCGGCTCTCGGCGCTTTGCGCCTTTTCAAGAAATTGGGTAAAGCACCCATACAATACACAGTTATGTAGTTATTATTTTTACTCTCACCACTAAAAGACACTTGTGATATCCATACTCTACTTCGTAGGCCACCCTCAACACAAAGAGACGTAACAGAGGTCGAGCAACCACGAGCCTAGTCTGTGGTAAACACGACCCCAGACGCCCCGGCGTGAACTCAGCGGACATTCCCCGACTACGGCAGTACAGACTTCGATCCGCAGAGCAAACTAGATCGATGTCGTGACCAGTGAACTGTGGCAATCTGCGTGAACTCAGGCGGCGGGGTCTGACGATCAGCGGCCACTTGACGAGCTGCTTGAGAACATCGACCTGTGGACACTGGCAATCAGGGGCTGCTCGATACCGGCTGGGGGCCCACCGTGCTACAAGTGGGATACCGGCCGTCAGGGCCTTTCTCTCTCTAGCGCCAGCCTCGTCTCCTCCCAGCCGCAAGCAACATCTTTGTATGGAATCTAACGTTACGAGAACCACTTTTGGGAAGTGGATCGACTTAGCGCTAAAGGAGAGAGGATGCGATGGCTGGTGTGCTCCTTGCGGTCGTCTCCTTGCCCCCACTGACTGAATGAATTTGAGCTTCACTGTCACGGCGAGTAATGGTCTTATCACGAAGGTCGAGATGTGTGAACGTCCTCTTAAGCAGCACTAGTTGAGCCTGTCGTTCTGGTTAAGAGACTAAATCGTGACTGCAACTAGGAAAGACACAAGGGAAGGAAGACACAAGGGAAGGAAGACACAAGGGAAGGAAGACACAGGGAAAGGAAGACACAAGGGAAGGAAGACGTAAAGACACAAGGGAAGGAAGACACAAGGGAAGGAAGACACAAGGAAAAGGAAGACACAAGGGACAGGAAGACACAAGGAAAGGAAGACACAAGGGAAGGAATACACAGGGAAAGAAAGACACAAAGAAGGGAAGACGCAAGGGAAGGAAGACGCAAGGAAAGGAAGACACAAGGGAAGGAAGACGCAAGGGAAGGAAGACACAGGGAAAGGAAGACACAAGGAAAGGAAGACACAAGGGAAGGAAGACACAAGGGAAGGAAGACAGAGGAAAGGAAGACACAAGGGAAGGAAGACACAAGGAAAGGAAGACGCAAGGAAAGGAAGACGCAAGGAAAGGAAGACGCAAGGGAAGGAAGACACAGGGAAAGGAAGACACAAGGAAAGGAAGACACAAGGGAAGGAAGACACAAGGGAAGGAAGACACAAGGGAAGGAAGACAGAGGAAAGGAAGACACAAGGAAAGGAAGGCACAAGGAAAGGAAGACACAAGGAAAGGAAGACACAAGGGAAGGAAGACACAGGGAAGGAAGGCACAAGGAAAGGAAGACACAAGGAAAGGAAGACACAAGGGACAGGAAGACACAAGGGAAGGAAGACACAAGGGAAGGAAGACACAAGGAAAGGAAGGCACCAAAAAAAAACCAGTGGCTAACATGTTGCTCTGGAGTTAGCCTTTTTCTCTTGCAATCCTTGTGTGTATGAAGAATTGAAAACTCGCTTTATCCTGTCATGGTCCAATCAACTTCGGAAAGCCGTTAGTACCGAAGGCGAAGGGGAGCCGTTACTGAGTTCCTGCAGAGCGCATTAAGCTTGAACTTAGTGGTTCGCGGAAGTGAAGTGACATGAAACAGCAGGGCTCATCAGTGACAGTCATAGCACTAATGGTGGCTGTACCATAGTGACCAAAACCACTGCTTCCAAGTCACCGGCCGTTGTTCTGATACTGGTAGGAGAACCAGTTGTGTGTGTGTGTGTGTGTGTGTGTGTGTGTGTGTGTGTGTGTGTGTGAGTTTCCATTCTTGTTAGTGATACATGCTTGAAAAAGTAAATCTACATTTGAAAGAAGCACAGTTGTGGGAAAAAAGGATCTTTTTTCAAACGAATGCAACAAAACAACTGTTTGTTTGTTTGTTTGTTTGTTCGGGTTTTGTTGTTCATGTTATATGAAAACGCCACAGCTGATACAGCAACATAGTAGTTGATAGTTTACTGTCTGCGAAATATCACGAAGTGAGAGAACGTCACATTATTATTTTTTGGCCTATAATTTCCCTATCGGGTTTAATAAAGTATCTTGAATTCAATTGAATTGAGTTGAATTGAATTGAATTAAGTAAGTGCTGGACCGCAGACCTGAGCATTACTGTTCCTTCATTCAACAAAACAAAACAGGCAAACAAACAAAAACTACAAACATAACATCCAACCCCGTACTAGAACAAGGGAATTGTTTTTACATGCTTAATCCAAGCTTGGTATTGCCCAGGGGACGAATGAGATGAGCACAATTCTATCATGAGTGACAAGGAAAATCCCCAATGAACTACCCAAATGTTTTGCACTTAGCAACACAAAAAGCATCGGTATACTTAAGAAAGCGATACGTTTCGAAACGCCATCCCCGCCTCGACCAGCTCTCGGCGTCGTAACTTAATCAGGTAGTGCGTATGTAGACCGCTAGGGTTCAGGGTGTGCATCCCAGAGGACGCACTGGATATGCACAGAACGGTGGCAATGGCGGTCTGTCCCTTATCAAGACAAGTTCTGTTTCTCGTTTTCTGGTCCTTTGGGGACTGAACGGGGTTGCCCACAGCAGTAATACTGATCCAACTGCAATGGCTATCAACGCAAAACTGCCTTGGCGAAAGCCAAAGGCGTATATATCCTGAGATGAGGAGGTAACCAAATATGGAATAATAAAGGGTTGTTCACGAATCCGAACGATAGTGTAGACATGTTTTAGATGTGTTTCGGTGCAGAACGCGCATGCACCGTTTCCCTTTCCCGTATACAAGAGCCTAAGGACACCCTTTCCCGTATACAAGAGCCTAAGGACACCCTTCCCCGTATACAAGAGCCTAAAAAAAAAACGGGTCCCTGCTCTGGCCCTATTTGAAACCATCAGGGGCTTTACAGCCAAGCAAAAAAACAACAACCAAAAAACGAGTAATTGCTGATTTTTCTTTCTCTTGGAACGTAGTTAATTAATCCATCCAATGTCCACTAAGAAAGCATAGATGTGCTCCATGAAGAAAGTTCATGTGCGCTTAGAAATACAGCAGAAAGAGACAGACAGACAGACAGACAGCATTAGTTTTCAACAGCAACGGTAGTCAATGTATGGCGGTTAATTTTCATACCTGCCGTTGCTAATATCTAGCTAGGTGAAGCATAGAGTAATAGCCGAACACACACACACACACACACACACACACACACACGTGCGCGCGCGCGCGCGCGCGCAGAGTCGCATGTACAGCAAGAAGAGTGAATCAAACAAAACAGAGGGACAGAGAGAGAGAGAGAGAGAGAAGACAAGGGAAGATGTGCTGTGTTGCCACTGTGATTCGTAATGATTTGCATGGGACCTTACGCAACTTCGTGCTTATCATTTCTTCTGAAGCATGTACATTTTTTTTCCCTCGTGCAGTTTTGTCTCATGTGGTCGGTCAGGCAGCTGCAGTACTGCGAGAAGCATCCTGCTTGATAGGAAACCTGTGCACAAGCACTTGCCACCTGTCTGTCGTGGTAGTCCTGTGTAGAACGCAAAACACAACTGTTTCTGAAATCCAATCTTCGTTACGAAACGTTCCCGGCCTTTGTACATTGTTATTTGTTACTTTCCCTTTCTGTATTCCTAAAGACACCCGATACAAAGTCACTGTGACAAAATACAACGTCAGTTTCCAATTCCAGTCATGTTACCCGCGAAGCATGACAGACAAGGTTACTTCATAAGTAGGAACTACATCGACTGCGTTTTTTCATTCCACTTTTTATAAAATTAGTATTATTATTATTCGTCCTTGTCGATGGAATGAAAAGAGAATTAATTGCAAAACAAATCGAGAGAACTATCATGCGAACTTTTTCCATTGTTTTCACATTTTTGCTTGATGTTTCCTTTTCCAGCTCGTCTGCTGGCTCTCTGACAGGCGTTACAAGCAAGACACGAAATGAAAGCCCTGCACTGGGGCGGTCGGTGGTCTAGTGGTTAAGAGACTTCGCCACCAATGCGAGAGGTCAGGTTCGAGTCCCACTCGGGGCAGAGAATTTTCCTTCTCGTATGTGGCACCGTTCATTCGGGCCGATCGTCGGGAGGGAATCTCCGGGTACTCCGGCTTCCTCCCCCTCTGCTCTGGAAATGTTCAGCCCATATAATTTGAAAATAAATGCAATTCTAAATTCCGAAACTTAAATAGGTGAGCTGACCCTTCGCACCACGTGATTGTAATGTGTTAATGTCCAGTGTGTGAGAGAATGCATGTGATTCACGTGAGCGTGCGTGTAGGGTTCAGCTCGCGGCGCTTTGAGCCAATTCAAGAAACTGCGTAAAGCGCCAACATAATACACAGTTGTTAGTATTATTGTTGTAACTCCGGACCAGATTAACGTTGGATGATGCTGCACTGACCCGGGTCCCTCTATGCGTACGCGTAAAGTGCCCCGTGTCAATGAGGCTGGAAGTGCCCCAGGGTCGTTCATGCTAGGGGCTCAACCCGCATTTTGCAACAGCTGCCTTGCCAGCCTGAGAAATTGTTTTAATAATGAACTACCAGAAGCAACAACAAAAAGAGAAACATGTGAAAGACTTATCTTACAAGACTCATTTTGCAGTCAACAGGTCCTTTTCTGTTTTAATAATCATCATGATCATCATCATCATCATCATCATCAGTAATCACACCTTCATTCAAAATACTCATTTGCACAATTGTTTTCTGGCTTCTTGACATTTAAAAAAAATTAAGACAAGCTTGTCAAATGGAGGGTGTAAATGGGTAGAACATAGAAGGAAGTTTACAGCAAAACAATGACGCGCCGTTGGAAGATTGCTCGTTACCATAGCAACACAACCAGAGACACATTCCCGGTTCAGAAAGGCCGCTCTGTCCAGGGCATCATATATACACTACATTACGCGTCCATTCTTCAGACACATAACTTCCCTGTAAATAGCTTATAACAGAAAGGACACGTGTCACCCTTAGCAGCGAAACACAGTTCATGTAAAACCATTCGCTGACTCTATGTTTTATTTGATTCGCTACAGAGATATCTCTGTTGGGCGCGTATCGTCGTTATATATGTCATCTGCCACTTCATAAACTGGAGCAGGCTGATGTGACAGCAGGTGTCGGTACGTTACAGGAGCAAATGGTGATAATTGTTTGAGGTCTGCAGCCTTCTGTGTCACATACCGCGCCAAGTGGCAAAAGTGCGCTTTTAGCTAGCGGAAAGTGGCTAGTTTCATTGATTGTTTTTAACACACACACACACACACACACACACACACACACACACACACACACACACACACAAACACACATATATATATATAACAATATATGCTTCACATTAACACACGTACAACACAGGCACAGTATACAAAACACATATCATGTGCGTATGTAGGCATTTTACACAATCTTCTTCATGGCACACACACACACACACACACACACACACACACACACACACACACACACACACACACACAGACGACGGGCTCTTCAACACATCTCTACACGTCACACACACACACACACACACACACACACACACACACACACACACACACACACACACACACACACACACACGTCCATAAACCCATGTAACCTCAAGTACTGGCGACCTCCAAGCAATTAATGCAGTGTACAACCTGGTCTTCAATGGTTGTAGTCGAGTGAACGTTGACACATATTCAATAATAATAATAATAATAGTAGATTCTCCAGTAATAATAATAATAGTAGATTCTCCAGATAGGACTCACTCGCTAACACGCGCGCGCGAGCACACACACACACACACACACACACACACACACACACACCACACCACACCACACCACACCACACCACACACAAACACACACACACCACCGCCACCACCACCACCACCACTAATGTGACACAACCTTTCACATTTTTATGTGAATGAATAAATAGGTGAATAAACAAATAAAACGACAAATAAATATCATAGCAGTCGCGCTGAATGGAGCACCATGGTGTCGCCTGACCTGGTTTCAGTAACTACTTACAAAGCTTACTGTTACACTCACAAAATATTAATATGTAGATGTAGTGTCAATATTTCATCTAAAAGAGGAACATATTGAAGCCATGACAACTGGTCCAGTTTCGCTTGCATGACAGAGGCATCTTTCCACGTTGTATCGACTCAACCTCTCACTGACACAAAATACACACACTGAAAAACACACGGGTTAGATGTCAAAGGCCCTGACGGAAAAGGTGAGTCTTAAAGTGTGATTTGAACTGCGGCAGTGTGGGCAGATTATGCAGTTCGGCTGGCAGAGAGTTCCAGACATGTGGAGCCGTAAAAAAAAAAAAAAAAAAAAAAAACTGAAGGACCGCTCTCCGACAACAAAAGTTGACACCCACTCAAACAGCATGGAGTTAAGTTTAAGCAATGTTCTGTTCGGGTAAAAACAAAGGGGGAAATAAGGGTGGGTGGGGGTGGGGTGGGGGTTTGGGAGTTTAACGTCCTTTTCCATCACGTAAGGGTGATATCAAAGACGGGGCAACGAGAAAAAGGCCAGCACAAATATTTGGCCTCAGCCGGGATTCAAACCAAAAGGGAAATAAAATGGCGATGGGAAAACTGATGACCCTATCTTACGAGACAGCAGGAAATGTTGAGGAGAAATCTGGTGTTTATTAGAATAAGAAAGTGTAGCGTGTCATGCCTATAGTCAGAACTGAAATCAGAGAGCATGTATCTACATGCCCTCCGCTGAAATGTCCTATGCAATGTGATCCATAGGAAAAAAAAGAAGCGGCGTGCTACAGTGAGAGTGATATCTGACACGACAAGAATATTATACTAAGAACAAGGAAATAACAGGGGGTTGATGGCCAAGCGTTTCAATGTTTTGTACAACAGTAAAAGACATGGCATGTGCACGTGAACGTGCAAACAATCGCAGTGATAAGTTAAGAAGGAAAGAAATTAGGTACATTTAAATCTCTCTCTCTCTCTCTCTCTCGCTTTGGTTTTTTTTCTGGGGATAGTTCGGGAGTGTGTGTTGTTATTTTTCGCTAAATTTTCTGTTCGTCGTCTCCTGCAACCCAACTGTGTACGATACTAAACGTTCAAAATTGTGAACTGTTGATGGTGACCTTAGTCCTGTGGGAAGTTTAACAATGTGATGAATTGATGAATAATACTACGGGTGGTGCAATAAAAAAAAAAAAAAAAAAAAACAGGTACTCTCTCTCTCTCTTACCTTTAGCTTCCCCCGCGACAGAGTAGGCTCCGCCGTTTGAGTTCATTCTTGTCTCGAAGGAACTGACTCCAGTTGTGCGTCAAAGTTTGAGTGACCAACCAAATTTCTTCAGCAATGATATCACATCCTCAGTCGTCCATAGATCATAACAATATTCAAGGCCCATCTTGACAATTTTTCATATTCTGCATCTAAATCACTACGCCCACACTTGTATCGGCGAAAACTCAGCGCAAGAACATTCTCGGTCACCGTTGCTGTGTTGTTGACGATAGTCTTTCTAGCATCTCCTATGGGCGTCGCCAGCGATGCACCGATGGCCTTCTTTGCACTCAGCTGCAAAAGCGAACCTTCCTCCAAAAACTGAAAACACTTCTCCGTTAGCACCAATAACAAGAACAGCCAGCACGAAGCAAAAACCCAGCACCGCTAAATGACTAAAAGCAAACCCACGTTGAAACCCGAATCAGAGAGAGGCTCGATGCCTGGAGCAGACGACAGTTTCCGATGACACCTCGGTAAATAGGCAGACGACAATTAGGACACAGCAGACGACATTTTTGTTCCGTGCTCTGCCGCAGGCTGTTACTAAAACCATGGCTGCTGCCGCGGCCGTCCTAGTTCTGACGATGCCAGCTACCAGTTGCAGACGACACTTTTCCAGCGTCAGAATCAGGCTGAAACGCCATCGCCCGAGTGAAGATTTCAGAGAAACAAATTCGATCAGTCGGCGACAGGCCTCGTGTTGTGTGTGTTCCGCGTGCTGGCCATGCAGCGTGCAGCAATACAAGCTACACTACACTGCGCGACATGTCATTTCGTTTAGTGGCATTTAACGCCTGGAGAATACCTTGATTGAACTGGCAGTCGCTTGTCGCTTGCTCGTACAGGTGTTTCTCAATACAGTAAAGCAGAAAAAAAGACAAGAGGCCAACAACAAAAATAAAAACATAAAAACTGCACATGTGGTTGCAGGTGTGCGTCACTGAACGAAGATTTTCATCGCCGACATTAAACTACCCCCCCCCCCCCCACGAAATGTTACAGGGTGGGTGGGTGGGGGTTTAACGTCCTTTTCCACCACGTACGGGTGATATCAAAGACGGGGCAACGATGAAAAAGCCAGCACAAATATTTGGCCCCAGCCAGGATTTGAACTCACGACCCGAGCATTGCAAGTCCAACGCTCTACCATTCGGCCATCCCGGCTCCCCCCGAAATGTTACAGAAATGCCGGCCATCTACCTTGTTTTAAGTGTCACAAGGGTAACCATGGGCCTTTTTTTTTTATAAAGATTAAGAATGAATCTTACAGTGGCAAACAAACGTCGCCTTACTTATGGGAGAGGGGAGAGGGGATATAATCCCAGGAATTTTAACTAGTCCATTCCAGTCATGAAATACTTCATGTTAGGACGCCAGGCCTCACGTTCTAACGCGGAAACAGTTACCTTTCACCTCCAGAGATCTGTGTCCTCATTTCCAGTATTTGAGGTTCACGTATCTGTACACTGTAACAACATTTTCAATGGATGGATGGAGGGGGAAACAGATACTCTGCCCTCACCCCACCCCCTAAGACTCTAGAATGGTGTGTGTATGGGGGGGGGGGGGGTGAACATTACGTTCCTACGCCAGTGAAGGGGGGGGGGGGTCTGTTTTCAAGTCGATTTCTAATTGCCGGATCGTAGAGGGAACAACCTCCCCTACATAAGATGCAAATGATCCAGAAAATGATAATGCATGTTACAAAACAGTCTCTTAAAAACCCACACCCACAGAAACAAGTCATTATATAAAAGCCACACACTTCAGAACCAACTCCAGCCTTTTCAATCGACATTTAGTTGTGTAGAAGCCACTCACGTGCATGCCGCGAAACTATTTTCAAGCATCGCGTCTGCCAGCTCGCCATTACGGCTGATGTTTTTTTCTAGCGATAGGAATTGACGCTTGTGTAATAGCGTGACAGTTGATACTGGCTGTATGCTGCAAACTGCCCGAAGTCACAGGAGATGCTACTGATGGGGGAAGCGGTGAAAACACTTCAATATCGATTTACCATATCACCGCTGTTTGAGCAATGGTACAGGTGTTATTTGGAAGGTGGTGGTGTTCTCGGGTGGTGGTGTGGGGACGGAGTGGGGAGGGAGGGGAGGAGGGGGGGGGCATAAGGCTGAAAATGTATTAGTGGTGTTTTCGGGTGTCCTGGCTAAGACCACACACACACACACACACACACACACACACACACACACACACGTGAGTGCTCACACACACACACACACACACACACACACACACATGTATGGATCGGATAAAACTTTTTTTTCTCCTTTTTTTTTTTCTTTGCCTTGCCTGTCACCGGTACTTTCGGGGTTGTTTGCTTTTTTTTTTTTTTTTTTTTGAATTACCGTGATTCGTGAAACGTACAAGTGTTTGGTGAGCTCTTTGTGTGTGTGTGTGTGTGTGTGTGTGTGTGTGTGTGTGTGTGTGTGTGTGTGTGTGTGTGTCCGTGCATGCGTGCGACATGAATCCAAGAAGCTACGCAAAAGAAAGGCGCAGAAGTCAACGCGGAAGATCTACGCCGTGCACACATCTGTCGATATCGGCCCACTTTTTCGTCGACGGAACATTCCCTCCCAGGGCGTGGTCCCCTACAGACACTTCCACATCTCCTTGTAGTTGTACCACAGTGGCGATACTACGTCACAACATGGCGGAAAATATCGTTGAGGTGGGAGCAAAAATACCGATAGTTGGTCCAAAAGTGGACAAATTACTCCACGAAAGGGACACGGTTGTGATTTTGAATGAATGAGCGTTCGTTTCGAAGAAACTCATGAGTGCTATGAACCAAACGGGGTGTGCATATCGCCTACAGTCGCCACAAACTCGACCGGAAACGGCCGTTGCTCAGTGCAGAATTTGAAAATGGCGACACAAATCCATGCTAAACGCCTCAGCTAGCCAACAGCGAACCTAAACTTCTCTTGCAGACGAGAACCTGTGTCCGTTACTTACTAATCAAGCCGCACTGGCATGCCTGTGAAGGCTTGTTTTGTCTCGGGCTTCCTTTCTTTCCCTGCCCTCGGCACACTATGAGGTGCTAACTGCTGTGTGGACAGTTAGTGTGGTGAGGTGGCGATTTTGTGAGCACAGCGTGTGCACTGAACGATCCACAAAACAAGTCCATATCGAAGAAAGGACATTTTTTACACATCAGTAAACTGTCCAGATTCGGTATTAACGTTTTGAATTGGGTTATACGACTATTTGCTATATATTTCAAGTAAACACTTACCAACCACCCGAATTTTCGATACTCACTAGACTGATATTATCTCTGCTTCCAGCATGACAAAATGACTGCATGTCCTGAAAACGCATGCACAGTTTAATTTGGGAGCAGATATTTAGAACTAAATTACTCCCCTCCGCACACAAAACTTGCATTAGTATGACAAGTGCTCTACGGAGTTAAACTTTTAGTCAGTTCTCTGTTTCTCATTGGAATGAAGTACGTACGTTCACAGAGCAGTGTTGTAGATGTTTTGGGGAAACTTTAACGGTGGCACTTTCTCCGAAACAACGAACAGAAGAGGCACCAAATGAGGCATGATGATTATTGTGAGTATCGAGAATTCGGGTGGTTGGTAAGTGTTTACTTGAAATATAAAGCAAATAGTTGTATAACCCAATTCAAAACGTTAATACCGAATTTGGACAGTTTACTGATGTGTAAAAAATGTCCTTTCTTCGATATGGACTTGTTTTGTGGATCGTTCAGTGCACACGCTGTGCTCACAAAATCGCCACCTCACCACACTAACTGTCCACACAGCAGTTAGCACCTCATAGTGTGCCGAGGGCAGGGAAAGAAAGGAAGCCCGAGACAAAACAAGCCTTCACAGGCATGCCAGTGCGGCTTGATTAGTAAGTAACGGACACAGGTTCTCGTCTGCAGTAGAAGTTTAGGTTCGCTGTTGGCTAGCTGAGGCGTTTAGCATGGATTTGTGTCGCCATTTTCAAATTCTGCACTGAGCAACGGCCGTTTCCGGTCGAGTTTGTGGCGACTGTAGGCGATATGCACACCCCGTTTGGTTCATAGCATTCATGAGTTTCTTCGAAACGAACGCTCATTCATTCAAAGTCACAACCGTGTCCCTTTCGTGGAGTAATTTGTCCACTTTTGGACCAACTATCGGTATTTTTGCTCCCACCTCAACGATATTTTCCGCCATGTTGTGACGTAGCATCGCCACTGTGATCTTGCTCTCCGCCAGCGCTTATGCCACAGCATCGCGAGCTTGAATGCGCTGGCTAGTGGCTATTTTTAGAAGATTTGTCGAGTCCCAGTCTGTTCAGGAATGGACCGTAGCCTCAAAGAAAGTCGTATTTCTCTAATAATTATTAGAAGCCGTAAAGCCACGAAAACAGCCGCCACGTTGGCCAAATGAAACATCCTTCTATTTGGCAAACTGCTCCACCTCAGCATCCGATACGGACATGGAGACTTTAAGTTTCGGAAATGAGAACTGCAATCCACGATCTAGAGTCCTCAGTCAAGTTAGTGGATAATTTGCACCAATTTCTGCTTTCCCAACCAACCTACAACCGTACAGGCTGGGGAACTGCTGATCAAACAAAAGACTGAAACCTAGGTTTGGGGTGCAGAGGCAGTGCCCTGCTGGGGAAACGCAGGGCTATGCCTCACTTAAGAGAACAAATTTTCGAATTTCTAAAGGCATTTAGTAGCCTCTCGTGGCTCCAAAAAGTAAAATACTGCCTTGGTACTGACATGCAAGTCTTCAAAAATGAAGTCAGACTGTCCCAACGACATAACATGTATCATGATAGTGTCTGCAACGTTTTTCCTCCTTCCTTTTCTTTGAATGAAACTAAGATATTTTGGCCGAAAGGATCGGAAATTTGGCTGAAAATTGCCAAATGACTGAAAATTCCCCAGCCTGAACCGTAATACCAACCTGACTCACATTTGGAAAACACCAAGTCGTTTGGGTCACTGTACTGGTTTTTACTAATACAAAAACTGATCCACATTTCGTAATCGTAAAAAGACAGCAACAGTTACATGGCGGCATGTACAAGCTTTTTCTTTAAAAAAAAAACAACAACAAAAAACGAAAAAACAACTGCTTTATCTTGTACACAAAATACAAAGAGTTGGGTAAACTGAGAGAAAAAGACAATTTTTCTTTAAAAAGGTATATTAGCTGTACATCGCCGAAAACACATGTAAAATGCCATTTAACAAAAAGAAAGCAACAATGAATGAAAAACAAATACAGAATCGCACAATACTGCGCATAGTTTCAAAACACATTTTCGTTTCTCCGTCACAGTAGTTTGGCCAAGCACACAGCGGCTAGAACACCCACAAGAGCACCATTTTTATCAGCAGGGAAATACGCCATCGTTACTCTAAGGAAGGATACTCAAAAGGTGATAAAAGGCTGTGTTAAAATAAAAAGTATAAAATCTAAGCCCTCCTAGAATTTCTTGTGTGCGCGTGTCTGTCAAAGAAATACAATAGAACAAAAAAGCAAAATAAAAAGTTCAGGTTTAGAAAACCACATGCGTAAGTATTTTCGGCAAGCGCCTGTTTTTCACATACACACAAACCAGGGACAGCTACGCGCGTGGTGTTGGGGGTGGGGGTGGGGGGGGGGAAGGAAGAAGTTTATGGTTTTAATGGCTTTAACGTCCTTTTCCACCAAAAAAGGGTGACATCAGACGGAGCAACAAGGTGAAAGCCAGCACAATACGGACAGCTATGCTGTCATAAGCAAGAACTACAATATGACAAAATAATGATGGAAGAGAAGAACACAGTAACAGACATCAGCATAATGGAAAGTACAGCACCTCATTCCTTTGGAGGAGGGGACGTGGAGAAGGGAGGGTGTGCTTGGAGCGAGCTACCTTGCGACACAGTCAAGTTATTAAAAAAACATCGCTGATTATTTCAAACAACAATAAACATCACCGACAAGCACTTTTGTTTTCTCAGGGCTTCTCAGGTTGGCATTTACTGGCGGGTCTAAGTTACTACTGAACGCTTTGCCGAAACAACGTACACTGACCGCATGCAGTACGAAAGAAACTCCCGTCTCTTATTGTGCTCCTGCCCAGGCCAAGCCCTGTGTACACGTGTTTGCAGACTGTGACAACATTTTGAAGACCAAGAATGGGAGGAAAGGGGGGGGGGGGGGGTGATAGGATACTCCCCATCCCCCCTTCCCCCGCCAGTGTATAGTTTCTCCATGCCCCAGTGCGAGCCGAAGAAATAAAATCTTTGAATCTCTGAGCTCGCTCTGTAGTGCAGAACGACAGAAATGACACTTGCGACTGGCACCATGCAAATTTTCTAACACACATAATCAAAAAATCTCAACCAAACTTAATGCTGTGCCCTCCCAAAAACGAAGGCGAGATAGGAACGTTAGTGAAACTAACATGAGACAAATGTTTGCGTTGCCTTATCTGCAAAACAAAACCGTCATAAAAATAAACAATAAGCACCATGCACACGATACACATACCCCCCCAAGTCTGCAGCAAAAGGAACCAGCGTTGACTGGTCAGGAGGTTGGCTGACGAAAAACTGCACATAAGTAATAGTTACATTTTTTTTTTTCAAAGTTTAAATCTGTACATCAGAAATGAGTACATGGGAAATGTACATACAAACCAAAAATTATCAACAAGAGGATGGTATCTTAATCATCCACAACACATCATGACTTTTTACCTCTGCAAGAGGCTTTTTTACAATACAAGCAACGCAATAAAAGACCTCCAAAAGCTTTAAAAGCAAGAACATTTAGTAAAAAAGGTAAATTTCACGTACATGTGTCTATTAGATGACTGATTATCCCAGGGCAATGCAGCTGGTCTGAAATATTTGCCATGATGCACTGACAATTTTTCTGCTGCCAAATTTCTATGAAAATACACGTTTCAGTAGTGTACAGAAATGCTGAAACTCTGAATAAAAAGCAAAAAACAAAACAAGTTAAAAGTATAGCATACCATCACAACAACAGATATCAAAAACACTGGCCCCATGGTTTAGACTTCAAAAACGCACAAAACACAGAAGCTGTTTCACAAAGTAAAAATGTTACCTCCCAATCAACCAACCAACTTCTTGTAAAATAACAAATCCTTGAAAAATCAAACTCAATATAAAGTGCCTGGGAACACACACACACACAAAAAAACCCATGACTGTTGCACGAGGATGCAAAATTTCACACCTTTGAGCAGTTCTGTATCTACACAGAGTACTGAGTTTTAGTAACGTGTGGTACATGTAATTACAAATTAAGGATTTTTTTTCTTTTTTTTAGGAGGGAAAAAGTGCCAGTGTAAAGCATTTTATGAACAGATGAAGTATGAGGCATGCCTTTCGATGACGTTGAGCTGAGAATGATGGTTGGTGTAGAAAGCTTTTGATTTTAGCATCAACGCTAATGCTTTTAAAAAAAAACAAAAACAAAAAACCACCATCATTTTCTACATTTAAACAGTCCATATTTTCACTGGCTCAGGCCAGTTCAAATTCGAGACAAAAAAGATGGGCCACGTTTAAAAAAGAAAAAAAAAAAAAAACTTATAAAAGCAATATCTGTCTCCACAGATCCAACTCCCCTGAAGAAAGAAAATCACTTACGATTTCTGTGTGCTCCATGTTTACACTCCCCCCCCCCCCCCTCCCCCACCCCCAAATAAATAAATAAATAAAAGTTTATGAAAGGAATGGCCTAGCGTAATTTGACATTTGACAATGTTTATCATGAAAGAGATTTTTCACAAGAAACATTTTTTTTTAAACAAAAGAACTGGATAAGTAAAAACAATCACTGGTATATATGACTTAGAAACTTAGGAACAATAAAATCTTCATTTTCAATGCCATTTAAAAAAAAAAAAAGGAAACCATTTGCCATCCTTTCAACTGATCGATCTTTTTTATATAAAAAAGAAACATCATACAACACACTGTCCTTTCCTTTTTTTTTCTCCCAGTCAAACCATAAGGCTAGGCAGCTTTGAACAGTTCCAAGATTTACATAATACTAAGAAGGAAAAAAGTAAATCCAGTGAAAATATCCACAAATGACATATAATAAAGTAATACTAAAAACAATTTATCAACATGAATCATGTACATAGGATCAATAAAACATGGAAACAAACTGTTCAAGTCACAGGTTAAAGTTAAAGACTGCTGTCGCAAGTTAAAGTTAAAAACTGCTCAGGGTGTAACTTTTTGTGTGTTTTTATATTTTCGCTGCCACAATATCCTCAAGTAATTGTGCAGATATGGCTACAAATAGTTCTCCAACTGTTGCATTAGTACTTGGAGTTCTGATGTCCCAAAACCTACTTCATCAGCCATCCAAATGAGCATAAAAGTACTGACAAGTTTTGATCATTACATTTCAACAAAAACCAAACAATTAATCCTTATTTGAATTACAAACTTTGTACAAAACAGCTCTTTCTATTTGTGTGAGCACCGTAAGTACTTATAACAATGCACAGTTCTCTCTAACCCTAGGCAGTAGTTTGCGTGTGTATGTGTGTGTGTGTGTGTGTGTGTGTGTGTGTGTGTGATGTTTTTGTGCCCCTGTAAGCGAGTGTATTAATATTTGTGTGTGTGTGTGTGTGTGTGCATGTGCGTGTGTGTGTGCGCACACGCGCTAGCTGTTATTTAAAAGCTTTGAAATATGTATGCTTTCATTGCAAGCGGACGTCATGTCTGTATCGAGGCGCCATGGTAACCTGACCGTGTTTATATTATAGTGTTCTCCTCTGCACAGTACTGTGTGTAAAATAAGAAAATAAAGTCCTGCTGATGTGTGTATGTGTGACATACCTGATGAAAAAGACAATAAATCCAAATATGAAAAATATTTCCTGAAAACACAGTCATTTCAGCGGTAGACATCTCATTCCTGATAACTGATTTAAGGACTTGCGTTAACCTGAGCACAGGAGGTCTTATGCAGCATCAAGACTGCCAAGACAAGTTCTGACTGTAGAATGATTAAGAAATGCAAAAAGTCAGTAAAGCTTCACCGTTTGATTTCATCTCTGTACAGTCTCTGAGTCATTATTAACTTTCAATCAGTAACCATACATAAAATGAACTTTATTTCGCCTTAAAGTGTAATTTTCTTTAACAATACCAGCAGTCAATCAACATGCAGCCTTGCTGCCTTCACCTTAAAAAAAAAAAGAAATGTATTCCCTTGTAATGCGCATATGTATACATAACAGGAAGACAAAAATCAAGTTTATGTACAACACAAATGAGACATGCTTGACCAAGTGCTCAACACACTTGCAGTCACACATCAGTGACTTCCTTCGAGAATAACACAGGAATCAAGCCACACACTGCGAAACTTCGTGACTGTTTCCCTTCCATCAATACAACTTACAAGCAACGCAACTGCAACTTCAGTGAACAATAATTCAGTCAAATGCACGGAGAATGTAATTTTGTCGTCTTTCACAAAGTCGTTCAGTCCCTGCCACTACAGTGCAATAACATTAAAAGTATCGCACTGCGTGGCTTTTTCACAAAGGTTTGTTCACAGCACATGATTCTCAGGAATCATGCTCAACACAGTAGAACAGAGGTTGCATTTTTGTTCCTGTACAGCACTTTAAGGCCATCTACCACTTTTCAATGTCACGGTCTGAAACAGCTGAAATGACAACCATACAGCACATGTACTGACTACATCTCAAGAATTATTTCAAACCATGCATCAAGCGTCGCTTCAACCACATTTCAAAACACTTCAGCCACACCTATATGGTTCAAGTGTTCTTTTAACAAAGTATGGAAAACGATTTTTATGAGGCAAAACTTAAAAGTTGAACAGGACAGCACAAAACTGTGTATTTGCCCCCTACGTGCTTGGAGCTCACTGAGAATAAGCGCTTTACAAGTATCCATTATCATTATTATTTCCAGGTGTACAAATCATAAACTGTACAACTGATCTGCCAAAGAAGCTCTCTCAATTTTTATCTGTAAACTTTCAATAAAAAAGCAGGGGTTCATCTCTGTGTGTGTGTGTGTGTGTGTGTGTGTGTGTGTGTGTGTGTGTGTGTGTGTGTGGTGTTGGTGTTGTTTGTTTCAGCAGCAGAATTTACATTACAGAGTCACTAGTACAAGAAAAAGATGTCTTTGTAGGGAAGTCTTTGCTGACCATGTCATTTGTTGATTCACTTTGAAAAAGCGAAACTGCTAGTGCCAGTTCATCTTTTAAGCTGTAAATATTAATTCATAGTGGAAAACAATCTCAAAAATGTCAGAATAACTCAATTGGTGTGTGTGTGTGTGTGTGTGTGTGTGTGTGTGTGTGTGTGTGTGTGTGTGTGTGTGCACTTTTCAATAGCTGTGTACATACTTCGACACTGTCAACCTTCTCATCTTGAGCCCCATTTTCAGCCACCTGAATTTTCCCAACTTCTGACCGGGTAAAGTAAATCCATCTTTACTTGATATAATACTTGAACAGAAAACCATGACAGTACTCACCCAGAACTCCCTGCAACAAGCTTCTATACTAAGAGACAGCAGTACAGGTTGCAACTGCCAGCAGCAGCAAATCAAATGAATTTTGATTTACGCGTATTGCAAAATATTTTGATGACATAGTGCGAACCATCCAGTGATCCACCATGCCTCAACAGCAGCGCCTGATAGTCACCCTTTGGACCAGAATTTCTACCCTGGAAATGTTTGTACATGTATATGAAAGTTTTGTTTAGTCCTTTTGGCTCTTAGAGAAGCATAGGGCCTCAACAGCTCTCCTCCATCTCACTCTGTCCCTGGCGCAGGTCTTGGCCATGTACATGAAAAGTGGGACAAAATGAAAACCCAGTTGGGACCGAGTGTGCGCTGCATTTTTTTTTTTTTCTTTTCTTCAGAGGAACACAACTGCGTGTAAATTAACATAGTAAACGTACCCACAACAAATATGATAAAGGATTCTGTAAGAAATGCTTGACATACAAAATTAAACGTTATCATGGCTTTGCCCTCACATCATAGCCCTCACATTCAGACATATAACGAACAAATTTTCAGTTTTCCCAATTTCCCTGAATCTAAAATCTGAACATTGAATGAATAATCTTAGCAATCATGATTCTTAATGCATTATGAATCATCATGACCATCATTATCGTGAATTTTCAGAAAAAAAATTAAATGCTACAGACTATATCAGCCACAACAGACAGACTTTAAAGTTAAACATCAAGCAATACTGTGTAAAAGTAAACAACAACAAAAAAAATGTCTGCGTTGCACATAGTGCACAAAAATTTCAGTTGTTGAATCTGCGGAAGTACTGGCAGATGTGACGCAGAGTTCTGCCAGTATGTTACTTGAAACAGGCACTACTTTTGAGCTATCAGTGTGTCTACAGCAACTGTAAAATGACTTAGCGACTGCCACTACCAGGAAGCTGCTCACCGAGCCCTGGGAAGACAGGAAGTGGACAAGCCACGAAGGTGGAGGGGTGAGGGAGGGTCTGTGCGCCAGCCTGACTCAAGGCGGCCGTCTGCCGCAGGAGGGAGTCGTTGGGATTCTGTCCGAGCGCCATGCGAGCCCCGAAAAAGTCATGCACATTGGCCCCCATGCTGCCAGCCCAAGGGGACAGAACTCCCGCCCCAAAGGATTGCATGGTGACATTCTGGCTGCCAGGAGCTTGCTGGACCTGAAACCCCGCGAGGGACGACGGAACCATGAGGCCTTGACCTCCGCACGTCTGGGTGAGAGAGTCAACCCGCGTCAGCATCGGCCCCTTCCACACCTGCTGTTGTGACTGTTGTTGCTGTGGCAGCATGCTGGCATCCTGCAGCTGGGGGGTGGAAGGAGGTTGCTGGGGCTGGAGGGGTGTTGGCTGCTGCTGTGGTTGCTGTTGTTGTTGTTGCTGCTGTGGCTGTTGAATCTGTACTTGTTGTTGCTGCTGCTGCTGTTGTTGCTGTGAATTTGGCGTGGAGAACAGGCATAGGTAACGTGTTGGTCTGTGTTGCTGCAGCAGTCTGTGTGGGAATGGATGTGGGGTTGGTTTGAGGCTGCGACAGGTCAGTCAGAGTCGTCAACGTCTTCTCACCACCACCACCGCTGGCGTTTCCGACAGTAGCAGTAGACTTATCTCTGTTGATGGCACTGTTCACTGCCTCAGGATGCACCTGAATCCTGTGATCAACCAGCTCCTTGTAATGTGAGAACAGCTGTCCGCACAAGTCACACGCCGACTTTCGCATGTGGTTGTGACGCACTTCGTGCAGGTGCAGCACCGACTTGTACTTGGCACGATAATCACACACGGAACCTTGAAAGGTTTCTCAGTGTTGTTGTGCGTGTCCTTGTGGAGTCGCAATGAGCGATAGCAGTTGAAGGTGAGGCCGCAGACGGAGCAGTCGAAACCTTCTTCCTTCCCGTGCTTCAGTCTGTGGGCACGAAGGTTGTGTTTGTCGGCAGTACTGTATCCACAATAGTCACAAACGTATGGCTTGAGGCCTGAATGTTTCAGCATGTGTTCCTTGAGATTTTTCTTCCAGGCAGTCTGGAAGCCGCACGTCTCACATCGGAAACATTTGTCACCGGTGTGAATCCGCATGTGCTTCTCCAGGTCTGAGGCCGATTCCGTCTTGTAGTGGTCACAGAACTCGCAGGCAAAGCGCTTGCGGGCGTCCGCGCTGCACTTGTGCACCCACACCATTTCCTCACTTTGAAACTTGAGCGTGCACACCTGGAACGGACAAAACAAACGCAATTTTAAAAAAAAAATAAAAAAATTAGCTCCTGTTCACCCAACCCCATTAGATATGTTAAAAGTATCCTGGTTCCAAAATTTTCAGTATGGAGGACAGAGAACTGTTCTTTGTTTTACAACGTCCTCTTAGTTTTTTTTTTTGTTTTTTTTTTTTTGGGGGGGGGGGGGCGCTTTCGGGCTTATCCTGTTATTCCATTTTTTCTTTCTTTTATTGGCTTTCTTTATTGTTATTTCTTGGCAGGGAGGGTATTTAAGGTAGCAAAATGCACAAGTAATTTGCACGGTCATCAAACTAACAACAACCAAAAAAAAACCCCACATGTCCAGCAGATTTTGTGTACCTACAGTTAACATACACTGAAAAACAACAATTCACACAACTTATTCCACCTCCATGCCAATGCAACTCACCTCGCACGTGAAAGGTCTTTCCACCATCTTACAGACATAAATTTGGTGATGGACAAGCCCTGCCTCGGACGTCTGCGTTCGGCCACAAGCGCGACAGCGGAGAGGATGCGACATGTCAGAGTTGTGTACGTTCTTGTGGTGGGCTAGCAGGTCCGTGAAGCGGTCAAAGGTCGCTTGGCAGAGTGAACACATGACTTTCTTCAACACGTCTGAAAGAAAAGAAGAGAGAGAATGATTAACAGAGCATGCCTAATACATGTAAAAATGCCTCAACATGCAGAAAAGGGATTTTTTTATGCAAGGGTCAGTAACAGTTTCTCCTCATATACACATCAAAATGTTTCGAACACACACATAAATACAACAGAATGTGGTAAATAGAATCACTGCAAATTCATCTCCATAGCTGCAAAATTAATCACAGCAAGCATCAAGTAGCCTACAGTTACCAAACCAAAGACATCCTTTCACAAAGGCGTGAGGAATGATAATGCATACAACAGTCACATTATGTGGATCTAAAAGACGGCCCTAATGTGAAAGTGACCTGTGACATGGATTTTGTAGCTACAAGCGATTTAGATCAGCGAACGCTGTAGGCTGAATGTAACGGTGTTGCAAACATGTCCCACTGCAGTAAGACTGAAGCAAGGGTGACAACTGGACTACCAACCTTCAGGCTTGGTGTCACACGGAGTGGGGTTGAAGCTAGGAACGATCCTCTTTGGGACGTTCTTCCGGCGGTTCGGTGCCATGTCGTCACGCCTATATAGTGCCAGCAAGGACTGAAACGCAAGCACAGGATCTGGCATGGTGCCCTGGTTAGTCAGGGACGTCAGTGACGAGAGAAGTCCAGAAGCGTTCACAGTTGCCCCTGTGGTGTTGGAGGTACTGGTGGTTGCACCAGAGCTCTGCAAACATTTTGTCCAATTCTGTTAATTCTTTAAACATGCTTTGCTGTAGACTGCACAGAAAAAGATAATCAATAACAAATATAGACACTCAACTTATTTATCATCATGATAACCTGTACAGCTACATGAATTTCTCCTCAAATGCAAAGTGGTTGGGACAGCTAAGGCGTCCGAACTTCAGTCCCTAGACCCTGAATGTTGTGGTGAGGTCATAAATAATGCCTTACTGCAGACTGCAAAGCATAGAAAAGTAAAAATACATTTATTTGTTTAATATCAGCACAACTTGTAAAGTAAGTTAAAATTTTCAGCAATGCAAGGTGGTCAGGATAGCTCAGGTATCCCAGCATCAGGTTGAAGGTTATGAAAGCAGGGGTTTTGGGGGGGTTTTTTGGTTTGTTTGGTTTTTTTTTTGGTTGTTTGTGTTTTTTTAGTTGTCCCTGTTTTGTAATTACCCTTGTAGGCACAAGTTATTAAATCTCCAAACACCAAGACTGATCCTCACCTGCTGAGTCTGCTCAACGCTACACCCCATGAACGCCACATCTCCATCGTTCTCTGCGTCCCCAGTGCTGGTCAGCTGATCAGTGCTCTGAGTGTCTGGTAACTCATTTTTTATTGTCACCATGTTTGGGCTGAAACAGTGTTGGTAAAACAATATCAGCCTGCTTTCGGGGAGGTATTTGTTTGGTTGAGTTTTTTTGTTTGTTTGTTTTTTCTTCAGTTCTTCCAATCTAACATGTTCCATTAAACTGATGGCAAGCCAAACAAGGTTGAAAGGATGCAATATGCTCTTGATCTCACAGTCAAACTGACTTAAATTAAGTGCATTCTGACAAAATTTTAATTTTCCTTTATTTCCAAAATATAGGTTCAAATACATTACAGAAAATGCAGAAATCTAAAATTTGATTGGAAACGAATTTCTGAGACTTTCACTTTGTGTCAGCATGTTGTGGAAAATCCTGTCACACCGATACTATAGTCTTAGTAGTGTTTCAAACTGTGAGAAACCACAGGCATTTAATATCAACACATCTGGGCACAGATAAAAGTTAAAGACTTACTTTGAATTTGACTGGTCCTTCTGATTCTGAAATGGCTGCACCAACTTCACACAACTGGACAAAGATACACGTACAAAAATGTATGTTAATGTATTATATCTTAATTTAAGAATGCTGATGTAAAGGGCTAAAGTGCTTCACGTGACCTGGGGTAATTGGAAATGTGCTGTACATACATGTCTGCTACAGTGTTCCTCACAGCTTTCAAAACTGAGGGTCACTTTGACTCTCTCTGTCAAATTCAGAGGGTCATTTTGTAAAATCAAAGGGTCAGACCCAAGTACAAAAATCTAGGTTCGACCGGACCCATTGTTTACAAGATTGTGGCTGAGACAACACATGCTTCATGAATTGGAAAACCAAGCAACAGGGCACATAATCCGCTGTTGTTTCCAGTTCCAGTGACCGTCTGAGGTGTTGTTTTACTGTCGGTTTTCAAGTCTTTGCCTCACAGTGAGTGACGTCCAGCCCCAAAATCTCTGCGTAAACGACGCACATATATATATATATATGTGCGTAATAAGGAACGCTGTGCTATACTTATAAAGCTGTCCATTCCGTAGTACATGTAGCACCATAGTATTCCATCACACTACCTTAATGTTTTTTTTCTTTAAAAAAAAAAATGCTTTCACGCTACACTAAAAGATTGATATATATATATACACAGACGTATAATTATATATACATATAATGTGAAACAAAAGTACATCCCTAGAATTTAATTCACAATTTGGGAAAACCTTACCAGTGATATAAACCAAAGAAGTGCTCCATAAGTTCATTGGCTTCAAGTCGTGTTTCTGCCATGATGGAGTGAAATCGGTCCATAACATCTTTACGAACTACAATTGCCCCTGCCTCCTCTCCCATGGTTGCCAGTCACCTCACCTGAAAAAACATCAACATCCTGTTTTCCAAGACCATGCAATTCACTTTCCGATCAGAAACAAAAAGGAGACATTTCCTTATTTGTCCGCAAGTAAAACATGCAATTTGTAGAAACTTTCTTTTCACTAGTTGCAGTAACCAGAGAAGCTGTAGTGCACTCATTCATTTCAGATACGCTCGTACGTAAAATGTAAGGCAACACTTTAACACATTTCCACTTGTCCAGCTGGTGAATTTTTTTTGTTGACCCAAAACGGAGCTGTCTTGTAAAGGAGAGTTGCATTAAAATGAGTGAAGGCTGAACGTCACTGTGCTGTGTGCTTTGCGGCATGTTTTGTGTGCATGCATGCAGGCATCACATTATGGGTAATATCTTATCCAGTTACAGCCAGTGTATACCCTTTTACACTTTATGGGGTAGTTGTTGGGGGGGGGGGGAGGGTGGCAAGGATCCCCCTAGAAGGCTTAGCAAAGTGCATCTGCAGCTTGGTGCTTTGAGCCTACAGTGCAATAACTTGTTCCCCATCATAATGTGTGTGTGTGTGTGTGTGTGTGTGTGTGTGTGTGTGTGTGTGTGTGTGTGTGTGTGTTAGTATAAATACATGTACCTAAAGCAGATCATTACAATAACTTGCCATTTCAACAGCTTATGTACTACTTAATGTAGACTGTGATCATGGACACTGTTCCTATTGAGGGTATTTAGAATAGATTCGTGTCATGTTAATTTGCTCAACAGCGCTTGCTGGATTGCAGCCAGTTTGTTCAGACAGCCTTATAGGGAGCAAGGCACAAGAAAAATGGAAGAAAGTCGTCTGGGATAGAAGGAAGCTAAACCAGTTTAATCACTGTGAAAGATCCCCTTTCTTTCTGACAAAGGCAGCTGCACATTCAACACCGACAGGCCAAACTGTGAGCTCCGAAAAGATAATGTTTTGATAACGAAGCGCCCTTTCAGGTTACGGCTGTGCCGAGGAAGTAAGACGCGAATAAAATCCCGCCGACCAAGGCCAAACACAACATCGTAAACATGCCAGATTGAGACACTGGCAAACTTTATTGATCTACGAAGCACAAGCCAGTCTTGGAGCCCGGTGTGCACCTGACAGCAGCTACGATGGTGCAACGCTGCACCAGTTTGCGCAACTTGGCTGGCGCGCGGCTCGACCTCACCTTTCGGAGGCCTTGACCTTTGGGGTCGGGTCACTACGCTCTGGGGGGTGCCCGATCCAAAACAGTGACTGCTGAAGAACGTTTGCTCAACAGAGTGCTTTCGCGCAATCAGTAGCTCCTTCTAGCTCATAAAAATGTACTTACCTCGTTCCCGCGAGGTCCGTGAGACCAAAAGGGGAAAACTAGACAAGCGCACCGTCACCCCCCGTACACCGCATTGGAAGGGAAATCCAACATGGAGGCGGTGCGCCGAGTGTGCAGTCGGATGCAGCAGTCCAAGACACACTTTTTTGGGAGAGGCGCCCAGCGTTTCTTGGCTGCTTGACACGGGTAATCCATGCAGCAGAAACTCTTACTGAGGTTGAAGCATCGTCGCCTGAACAAGAATGAAGACAGCTGACGGGATCAAAAATTCTGTCGCGACCTAGTTGCAGTCTCTACCTCCCCCCTTCGCAGACTGAATAGCTTTCCCCCCAGACGGGGACAGATGCAGGGGAGGTAACCGCATTTTTAAAATGGCATTTTTTTTTTGTCAAGCAAAATTGAGATTCCTTGCGCTCATCAATCGATATGATAGGCAGCAACGGGAAAACGTGAGGTGATAAGGCGGGTTGGAATTAGTTTTCGAAATGTACACTTGAACTGCTTTAATTTTTATTCTCTGCTCTCATGTTCGAACTTCAGTACTGATAGCCGGTGACGGCCGGCACTGACAGCCGGGGCAAAACTTGAATGATACGCACTTCGGCGGCAGATAAGGAATTTGTGTGGTGGTGGTGGTGGTGGTGTGTGTGTGTGTGTGTGTAACAAAAGCATGGCAAAACTAACGACTTGTCAGTGCAGTCTCATGCGCCGTAGACCGTCGATCTGAAACGGCATGTCAGTCGGTGTCGAGTAGCGCTTGGTCGCCGATGTCAACTCGGTGATGTCGGCCGGATCATAGTCACTGTGACAGTGGCAGCAAAGATCTGATTCCAAGGTCTTTGGTGGCAGTCTACGGGCTTCTCTGCCGCTAGCAGTTGCCTGACCACTACACATACGCCGGGGTTTTCATTTTTGCGGTTTCCACCCCGTCACATGATTACGACTGATTATGTTATGGTCAGTGTCACTGAGTCAGAGTCATCTTCGCGTCTCAGTGGTTTCGCTGGCCATTGACCGGGCGGAGCCGGCTTAGCGGACCCTCGTCACAGTTTCATTCAGTTGCCACACTTAAGTTATCCCGGCGGTACCGGCGTCCGCAGGTGGGGCCCAGGCAGAGGCGTCAGTCCACGGCCGGCGGGTTGATTTTGGAAGTCACGGCCGGTGTCACTGAGAAGTAATTGGCAAACCATTATTGCCGTTTGGGCCAGCCTACACTGACCCAGAGACATACATAACACTCTCTGACTGACCTACTAACACAATTACAACTGATTTGAACACTGACGCGCATTAGGCTCCTCAGTCACGGTGTGTCAGCGGCGGCCGGCGGCCCTGCTGCTAAATTCATGAACATAGTATTAGTTAGACTGCACGGCCGGCCGCCTTTATCTCAGTGGTCAGTCAGTGCCAGTGCTGGATCTGATGGACGGCACAACTGATGTCGGTGTCAGTGAATGACTGTGACCTACTGATACACTATCTCAGTGACGTGGCATACTACTAACTGAATCCGGCAGTCACTGAATAAGTGGCCCCTTTTAATTTAAGTCCGAGTCAGTCAGACGGTATAATGTGTTCACCGGCCGGGCCACGGTCGGCAAAACCGACGCCGGGGTGAGTACGTGGGTGTTTGAGAATTGAAACGACTGACTTAGTCCTTTCAATTTCACTGTGAGTCACTGAGTTTCACCACGACGGTATCATGACTGATCAGTAATGACTGATCACGGCCGGGGTGCTTGATACCACTGCACGGCCGGTCAAAGACGGAGCAAAAAAGGCCAACACAGATCAGTCATAGTGTTTGGCCCCAGCCGGGATTCGAACTCACGACTCCAGTCTGGCTTTGAAACTGAAGTCAGTCCAACACTTTAAGACTGATTCGGCTGCAGTACGGCCGGAGTATCCCGACTCCCCGACTCAGTGACAAAGTTCTATAAGGCATTCCTGTCAGTCCAGGGGCGGCGATCCTGATCGCCGCCCCTGGAGTATAGGTTGCTGAGTGAAAAGGGTAAAACGCGGAACCTGAACGCCGCCGGGCTAATCACATGACGACCTTTGTAGGGTCACTGAGCCTCTGTTCGAGTCAGCGGCCAATCAGTACTGAGAGGATTTTTTGGTGATAAAATTCTCGTGACACCGCCCGGGTTTGCAGATCACGTCCGGGTCGTTTCACCGTGTGCAGATACAGTGACTGAGTCTAAATAAAATCTAGCCTCAGGCCTAACGGCGGCCGGATTCGCTACCGATGCGTAACTCAAGTCAGTTGTGGGGGACTTCCAAGTTGACAGTGTGATTATTCGCACTGGCGTTTTTCGCCACAGCAGCCAAGGCACACCGGCTCACTGAGTGTGTTTCGAACTGTGTGTTACGTCAGTGCGTGTACTTCCGAGGCTGTGGTCGAGTTTCAAGTTTTGGTTTCGATTCATGATGTCAATACATGCACCAGTCAATTCAGTCTGACTCTCAGTCTCAGCCGGCTGCCGTTCACTTCTGTTTTACTGCTCGAAACTTCAGCAGTGTCTTTCTTCAAGTTTCAACACTGAATACTGCAGGTCAGTCACATGTGATCACGATTGTCATCAGGAATTCAGTTGAGTCAAGCGACTGAAAGTGGCCCAGTTGCGGTTCATTTAGTCGGATCAACACCTTGCTATACGTTGACTTCCACGCTGAGGTCTCATACACTGACATGGACACAAGTCTACTAGTACAAATCCAAGTAGGTCCTATTCTCTCAGTTTGAAGCTCACAGTCTTACCCTGGTTCAACTTGAGTTCGTGCATATCAGTAACTGACAATGTTGACAATGCCGGGGTTAACAGAAAAGAGCTTTTCAGTTTGTTTCAAGGCTTCCGCGTTTTACAAAGCATTCGTTGTGATCATTTTGAGTCTTTGTTGTTTGCGTGTTGTTGCTGTGGGTGACGGATGTGGAGACGGTGACGTCAGCGAGATTTACGTCTCTTACGACGTCAGTAGCGACGATTTCCAAATAAAGGATGTAGAGGACAAATTTACTGTGGCCTACGCCCGCTTCAAAAACTGCATCAACAGTACTGGGTAAGTCAGTTCACATATATCAGTACGTGTATTTATTTGCTTGTCGGATTATTTTTTTAACGCTGAAAGAATACGTGGCTGATTGTTGCACATCGTCCATCACTGAACGGTTCCGGATAATGATGATAATAATAATAATAATGATAATAATAATGAGTATTGTATAGGCGCTTTACCCAATTTCATGAATCAGCTCAAAGCGCCGCGAACTGAACCCAACACGCACGCTCACGTGAATCACACGCATTCTCTCACACACTGGACATACACACAGTACAGTCACGTGGTGCGAAGGGCCAGCTCAGCTATTTAAATTTCGGAATTTAGTATTGCATTTATTTTTTTCAAATTTGGTGGGCTGAACATTTCCAAAACCATTTCCATGACCAGAGTTTTCGTGAAACGCGTTATCGCAATATATTTTGAGTAACAATCTTACTGTACATGAATATACATGTCTTTGCAGCTCGTATTTGCTATCAAGATATTTCAGTTAAATCTGCAACCAGCTCCAGTGTCAAACAATTTTCGGTTTAGCAAAGTTCTATCGATTTTACCACAAATCCTGTACGTCAGTTTCTAATGGACGACTCCACTCGCCGGAGGACAAAGTCCCGTCCCTTTACTCTGCTGTGTATTGGCAAAGGACAGTACGTTCACTGATGACGTCATTGTATGATTTGATGACGAAAGACATTGACGTAATGGCCTTTTTCCTCAAATGTCGTCATTGGACTTACCGCTTTCTTTCCATGTTCCTGTCACATATCATAGTACATGTGCTTCCCTCACTGTAGTGTCTGGCAAGAAAGTTTGCCAGACCATGCCATGCCGTGTTGTGCTCCACATGCCGCGCGACGCAGTTGGCTGATGATTCTGGCGGCTCGCCCATTTTGATTGACATTTGTCCATTAGTGTGACTACGGACTGAATCATTTCTTGCATGACGACGGCTTATTTCAAAGACGTTTTGCAGTTCTAAGCAAAACCACATGTGTCCGATAGAGTCTGTGTTGTTCAGTGTTTTTCTTTCGATAATACGCTATAAATAAGTAACAAACGAAAAACACATTTCTTGGAAAAGCCTTATTTGTATAAGGGGAGCCGGGGTGGTCGAATGGTAGAGCGTTGGACTTCTAATGCTCGGGTCGTGAGTTCCATCCCGGCTGGGGCCAAATATTTGTGCTGGCTTTTTCCTCGTTGCCCCGTCTTTGATATCACCCTATGTGGTGGAAAAGGACGTTAAACCCCCCAAACACCCACCCTTATTCGTATAATTATATCATGCTAAGCCGAGTTTCTTTCTTTTTACAGCTTTGCCTATCTGTCGATAACGACTGTGAACGACTACACGTATCGACTCAACAGCTCTGTACAGGCGTACGCCGCGGGACTGGCAGAGGGGTACATCACACGCGAACTCATCTCCCTTCATTACCGCAATTTAATGGGGGATTTCTGTCAGCCAAAGACAAGCAAGTGTCGGGCGCTGGAAAAATTCCTGAGGCAAAATCTGGACTGGGTGACGAGCAACGTGGTGGCAAACTCTGATGACGATTACTGGTATCAGGTGAGAATGAGATTAGAGAGAGAACGAACGAACGAGACTTTATTTCACAAGGATAAAAGATTAGGTGCGCAGACCCTTTTTTCGATCTTGTCCTTGTTAAACTATAAAAACTAGGAAAACTGCAACTAGAGAGAGAGAGAGAGGGGGGGGGAGAGAGAGAGAATGAACGAAACTTTAATCAAGTTTACAAGGATAAAAGATTAGGTGCGCAGACCTTTTCTCGATCAGAGAGAGAGAGTGTGTGTGTGTGTGTGTGTGTGTGTGTGTGTGTGTGTGTGTGTGTGTGTGTGTGTGTGTGTGTGTGTGTGTGTGAGGGAGAGAGAGAGAGAGAGATACCTGCCACTATGCCACAGAATTAGTGATCTTGGCTTTGAATGCAAGGTAGTTGTTTTGATTGTTGACTCTCTAGGGAGTATACACAGGACATTTGTGAGTGGGCTGAGTCTAGCAGTGTACCATTTAAGCGAGCTAAAGCCATAAGCTAAATACTGTTCAGTTAGTGCCATGATCGGATCCAAATAATCTGGAAACAAAGATGTAAAGACACTTAAACTTGACTAGCGTAACTATGACTTATACATTACATGATAATATGCTGATTTAGTTATGTATGGTTTGATTGTTAGCGGACGTTGCGTCAGTGCCGAGGAATCGTGGTAACCAGGCTAAAAGTCGAGGTTAGGGATTTTGGCCCCGGATAAGAGTCTAACCTCGAACTAAACTAGCTCTAGGGTTAAATTTTTTTGTTGTTTTTTGTTTTAAATCAGGAAGCGGGTCCATAGAAGGATTTTTGTTCTTCCTTTCTTCGCCTCCTTTTTTGTATAAGTTTTTTTGTTGTTGTTGTTGTTGTTTCTTTTGTCCTAGTATGGGTTAGGCCCGTAGCCGTTGGTTAAATTAACCTCGACTTTTACATTCAGGCCCTGATCATGTCCTAACTAAAGTGTTCTCTTTTGCACAGTATTGTTTGAAGAATGACTGAGAGAATAAAGTCCCGTAGATGTGTGCGGCGCGCGTGCGCAAAACTGAATGATGAAGAGATGTCACCACGCGTCCCTTGGTGTTTGTGAATTTGCTATCATGGCAAGCAGACCTGGCTTCAATTCTTGGAGAGGGTCCCAGTCACGTATGGCTTTGTTTTTCTGGTCCACCCAGCAGTCTCTCACGGTAGTAAAAGCTGTTTTTGGGTCTGTACTCGACAGGTGCGACTGTTTTACGAGCAGTTTCGCGGACTTCAGGACGGCTACACAGGTCAACCTGGCCGCATATCCATGGACGTGGATGACGTGTTCGGCTTGTAGTAAGTATGTTATAATGATTATGGGCCGTTTGCTCTCTTTTTCCGCGTCGTATGGTTTTGATGTATACATACGTGTTGACTTTTTCAAGCTCACACATTCGCTTGGACTGTTGGTAATGACAAAAGTTTTATTCCAGTAGAGGCGCCGTTTCTAAAATTACTAGTCTCCGCAAGAGAAGAGAATTTTTGTTTTTCAGCAGTAGAGTTCGATGCGATAAACTGTTTGCTGACCACTGTGAGAACGTGAACTTCCCGAAACTGAGCTAGTCAGCAGTGCGACACGACTGTGGCAGACACTGTGCTCAATGCCAACCTGTGTTAAGCCTGCTCTTAACTGGGCACAGCGCGCGCCGAAACACACATGCGCCACGTCACAGTCGTTGCGCTCGGTGTGTCTAATAACTACAAAACTGAACAAAGGGAGCTGTGCACGGTGACACGTACGATCACGATACGATACCGTCCGACCGGACGCCCATAGCGTCCACGGCAGACACTATCAAATCGCTCAGGACAATGTGAGCCTACTGTAAGAAATGTCGGGCCGGCGGTGGGCCTAGTTAGATTCCAAATCCCCAAGGTTGTACTACCATCGTCTGTTCTCTGTGCAGCCTGCTGCAGATTCAGGCCGAGCTCCCGGACATACAACGTGCGATATGGGGACCGTCGTCCACGGGGCCTGGCTTCGGCCACTGCTCGGTGCTCATCAAGGTGTTGCTAGGCAACGGAGGAGTCCAGGACGTTCTGACGGCCCACGATACGTGGACTTCGTACAGCAGCATGCTTCGCGTCCTCAAGCTGTACGATTTCTACTTTCACAAGAGCCCAACAGTCTCCGGTTGGTTCATCATTCAGTCTAAATATGGATGTGTAGGGGTCTGTAGCGGTTAAGTGGGCTAATGCTACCTTAGAGTTGAAGTGTTTGAAAGACCGTGATTTGATAATCATTAGAGGGGGAGAGGCCGGGTCAGTGTAATTCAGTTCTTGCCTCTGTCATAGAGCAGACGTACAATACACGGGCTTACCCCCGGTTTTTGTTTTTTGTTTTTTTTTCAGAGCCAGCGCTGGGTCGTTCCTGGGCCTTTTCGTCCTATCCTGGTGTACTAATTTCCATTGATGATTTTTACGTCCTGTCATCCGCTATGGTAAGTGAGAAGACGATGTCAGAACTTTTTCAAAGTCCGAGACAAACGTATAGTTTGATATGACTGGAACATGGAAACAAAGCAGTAAGTCAGTTGACGTCATTTGAGGCGGAAAATGACCATTACGTCAGTCTCTTTCATCATGAAATCACCCCTTTTTCCATAAAATGATATAATGGACGTGGTCAGTTTTGCCAAAACACGGCAGAGAAAATGAGCGGGGCTTTGACCCACAGACGTATAGAGATAGACGCACCGCGGTGCCGGAAAAGTGACGCCGCCGCGCGCCATGTTGCTAGTACCTGGAAGTGCCAGCTGTTTACATAGCGCGCATAGCATTGGCCAGACGCTATCAGCTGTTTACATAGCGCGCATAGCATTGGTCCGCTTTATCTTACGTCACATTTCTGATGGCGTCTTTCTAAAGAACTTTGTATTTCGAACGAGGCGTCCTATACACAGAGCCTCTGAGTTCTGGTATTAGTAAGATGGCCGCGATAGCGACACTCGCAAGCAGCGGTGGCAGCGTGCGGCGGTGCGTCTATCTCTTTACGTCTGTGCTTTGACCTCGGGGCTTGTTGAGTAGAGTCGTCACTTCCGGCGAATGATATCAAGCGTGTTTTTGCCAGGTTACCACAGAGACAACCAACCCGAATTTCAACAACGCTTCGTACAAAACTATCCAACCCAAATGTGTACTGGAAGGGGCCAGGGTCACTGTGGCTAACCGACTGGCAGAACATGGCGACGACTGGAGTAAAACATTCGCACGTTTCAACAGCGGCACGTGAGTTTCTGCCCATGAATTCAGTCAGTGTCCTTCGACTGTCAGCTGGTGGTTTGTAAACGTCTGTCCAGCATGAATGTTCACACAGTAGGCGAGCGGACAAATCAAGCTCCTCTAGAAACGAAAAAAGCTGCGCAGTCGTTCCTACCGGCCAGTTTAAGTACCAAGTGAAAAGTCAGGCTTTCGCTCATCTTGGGTTAGTTTGTCAGGTAAATGCCTGCAGGTAAACACGACGAATGACGTCATTGTTTCTAGTTTTAGAACAAATGACACCAACCCATCCCCCCCCCCCCCCCAAAAAAAAAAAATAAAATAAAAAATATATATATATATATATATATATATATATATATATATATATATATATATATATATATATATATATATCAGGGACTTCGGAGCTGAATTTGTACAGAAGTGGACCCGCCGCAGTCTCCGATAGCAACTGAAATAGTGATAGCACGAATAAGGGCGTTCTGCCTGATACCTTCCTGACTTTTTTTTTAACAAAGCTAAACCACCATACAAACTCTAAGCGATAAATTAAAATATACCATCACGTAAATGAGAGGATTGTTATCCTACTGGAGTGTTTCATACAGGTTCATTTGAAGCACATAGATTGGAAGCTGCCTTTAAACACTTCAGTTTTCAATTCAATTCAATTCAATTCAAATTACTTTATTAATCCCAGAAGGGAAATTATGGGCGGGTGAGTGGGTGGGTGTTTGAGGGTTTAACGTCCTTTTCCACCACATACGGGTGATATCAAAGACGGGGCAACGATGAAAAAGCCAGCACAAATATTTGGCCCCAGCCGGGATACGAACTCATGACCTGAGCATTGAGAGTCCAACGCTCTACCATTCGGCTACCCCGGCTCCCCGGAAATTATAGGCCTCCATAAAAAATGATAATAAGACATGATAATAACCTAGATTATCTGAATATTTAAAACTATGAAGACACGTATGAGGACAGACAGACACATTTGCTCAAAATTGTTCTTATATATGTTGGATATTTCAACAAGTTTGTTTAGAGGCAAGAGCTGAATCAAAATTTTCACATTTACATTTTGATGATCGCGCTATTGTCTCAGTTACTATTTCTAAGGTACAACAACCAGTGGATGGTGGTAGACTACAAGCAGTATGACGAATACTTTCACCAGATCCTGCCGGGCTTCCTGACTGTCCTCGAACAAATACCGTGAGTTTGTATAAATCTGCTACCATCTACACGAAAAGTCTCTGGTATGGTATGGTATGGTATGGTATGGTAGACTTCTCCTCGGCGCACATCACATATCCATCTCTGCTGAAATGCTCACGGCGCCGCTGGGCTGGAAGACGAAGCACTGAAAGCCTGCTGCCGCTAAGCGCTGCTTTATGTGAAAACCTCCACCCTGCTATTCACTCTGGTGCGTGCGACGGTATTTCTGTTTACCACGACACCGGCCACAGCCTACTCTTCTCCGAAAGATGAACGTGAGATTTTTAGCATGCACACTTGATGTATGTGCGTGCGTGTGTACACGAAGGCGAGACAGGCACCGTAAATGAGTCTGCACATGGATTTGACTCGATATGGTAAGGAAAACTCCCACCATATTCCTGCCCACCGGGGACTCGAACCAGGCAGCTCAGGATCCGATGTCGGATGCCTTAACCACCGGACCAAATCCCGTGTCTGATAGGGACTGCTATCCTAGTGTATCTAAATAGTCCAGCTGAAAATAATAACGATGATATTATTATTATTATTATTATTAAATTGCTCGAAATCACTACATATCAGGCTCTTTGCGCTCACGAAGTATGAATAATATTTCACATAATGCGTACTGGTTACTGAAGTTAGAAGACTAGTCTGGGTTAGGCCCGTAGCCGTGGGTTAAATTAACCTCGAGTTTTACATACGGGCCCAGGTGTCTGAGTGGTGAAATGATAACTAACACGAAAACAGCTCAGAACGATCTGTGAGCATTAAAAATGGTAGCATTAGCCCCTTAAATGGAAATTAAATCCTAGAATATCTTTGCTCTGCACATGACTGAAACTTTGTGTCAGGTGTAGGTAGATAGTTAATTACAAGGTGAATTGTTTACGGTTATGTTAACACAAGAGCACGAATGGTTTTGTTTCTATCTTGTCGAGATACTATGTGCAGTGCTGGTTATGGTTTTCAGGGGCAAAGTTCACTACGAAGACCAGACGAAGATTTTATTGAACACGTCCTACTGGGCTAGTTACAACATACCGTGAGTGCCATTTGGATTTTTCTAAATACGCGCGTTCGCTTTTTGGGTCTCTTAAGTAGGATGCTTGGTTGATTAATGCTCCTTTTACAGTTTTTGGATGTTTGTTTTGAACATCGTCACTTGGGTTTGCTCTCTTTGTTCGTTTGTTTTTTCCTCTTTATTCCCACGTTTTATATCCGTGCTTTTTCATGTTTGTAATTGTCATTTCATTTTATTTATGTATATGCAGTATTTCTCTCTTTTTTTTAATACAGATTTTCTTATGCAAAGTGCAAACAGAAACAAAATGTGCATGTTCTATACGATGTATTGGTATTTTTGTACGGTTCAGCGCTGTCCATGGCTACAGTATGAACAAAATTATTATCATTTGACTTTTTGTTCACGTTCACCATCAGGTACTACACAGATATATTTGAGGCCATGGGAATGCCAGAAATGGTGTCCAAATACGGGGAGTTCTTCACGCACGATGGTAACCCTCGGGCCAGGATATTTCGTCGGGACCAGTCTCGTGTCAAGGACGTCGATACCATGACGAAACTCATGAGGTAATTGAGAGGGAATTAACTGCACATTCACGCGCGCACTCGTGCACTGACAAAAGCTCACTGAGTTCGGAGTATAATTTTTACGGAACGCACATTTTCGCTTCTAAACCCTTGATTAATCCTTGCGTCTCTTTCGAAAAAGAGCTTATTGCAGTTTGCAGATTATTTGTTCCTTTCAGCAAAAACGCCTGTTTAGGAAATATCTGAAGAACAGAGGTGTGAATTCATGGCCACCATTTTTGTTGGATAGCTTCGAATCTGATGAGATGAATTTCAGTTTGTTGTTTTGTTTTGTTTTTTGTTTTAATACGTGTGTTCTTTTCTTCTCCTCAGGTACAATGACTACAAGAACGACCCCCTGTCTCGATGTAACTGCACTCCCCCGTACAGTGGTTTAAACGGGATCTCTGCTCGCGGCGACCTCAACCCTCCTGATGGCAAATATCCCTTCAAAGAACTGGGGTTTTTTCTTGGAGGCGGTACAGATATGAAAGTAATTCTTTTTCCTTTTCTTTCCTTGTTTTTTAGTTGTTGTTGGGTTTGTCTTGTTGTTTTTGGTGTTTGTTTTGTTGTTGTTGTTTTGTTTGTTTTGCTGTTTTGTTTTTTTGTTTGGGGTTTGTTGTTGTTGTTGTTTTTGTTTTTGTTGTTGTTTGGGTTTTTTTTTTTGTTTTTGTTTTTGTTTTGTTTTGTTTTGTTTTTTTTTGGGGGGGGGGTGTTTTTTGTTGGGTTTTTGTTTTGGGTGTTTTTTTGGAGGGGTTGTTGTTTTTGTTTTGTTTTTGTTTTCTTTTCTTTTCTTTTTTTTCTTTTCTTTTTTTTGTTTTGTTTTGTTTTTGTTTTTTTATGTTTTGTTTTGCTTTTTGTTGTTGTTGGTTTGTTGTTGGGGGTCCTGGTGGTCGTGACAGCCAAATTGATCAGGGATCAAGATCCCTAGAAGGACTAGAGCGTCACGGTCACGGCGCCGATCAAACTTTTACAAAATGGTTAGATCTGGGACTGTTGAGTTGACACTGATAGGCAGACTCACAGTCTCCTGTACACTGCGGTTCACCGCTGATCCCGACTAAGGGAGTCTGGGATGACCAGCCGGACCCCAAGGAACCTTCAGTCTTGAGGCAGTGTGGGTCCGTTACCCAGTAAAACGTTTTTCGTGTCTTTCAGTTGACGTCCATCGGCCTGACGCGGACAGGAGACATGCTGGCTTTCCGCGCCATCAGCGGCCCGACCTTTGACCCCCTGCCCCCGTTTCGGTGGAGCACGGCCTTCAACTCCAGCAGCGTGTCACACTTGGGTCAGCCTGACCTCTGGAACTTTGGACCCGTCTGGTTCAATGGAACGTTTTAGTGGTTGTTGTTGTTGTTGTTTAAGGATTTTGTTAAACATTTTTATCCTGAATAAACCTAACTGAATTATACTGTATATGAGCTGCTCCAGAGGGTTCAACTGAATTCGTTTTTTTTATTGTCCACTAGACTGAGAAGATTCGCTCCAAATGATCATAGAATAAAACTTCAAGTCTGAGACACACGGTGTTGTTATGGCTGTTATTGTTGTTGTCGATGTTGTTGTCGTTGTTGTACTCCGAAAGACAAACTTACACGTCAGTGTGATTTGTCTGTCGCAGTACTGGTGCATTGTGATTGGCTGCACTTGTCAGTCAGAATCAGTTGACTTGTACGTAGGGCGTGACCTCGTTTCGCCTCGTCTAAAAAAAAAGAAAAGATCTGTCTGGGCCTATCGACACACACTGCTGTCAACTTGAACTATTGTGCGCACTCCGAGGTAGGAGAAGTAGTCCTACCCGGCTAAAGCACATGTTGACCTAGATAGCCACACTGACAAGTGCTGTATACTACAGTATATCTTACGGACACCGAACGAAATTGTGAACTTCCATAAATTAAGGCTGCACAACGACTGTCGTTGGGTTGGTATTCAGTGTTTGTTGTGCGACGGTATGCAAGTGAGCCATTGCTGGCTGATACTGACGCGGGATATTCTCACCCTGGACTGTGCTAACACACACACACACACACACACACAACGCAGACGAAGAGAATCAGTCACGTCTGAATGAGTTGACACCACGGTAAACTGTATCGCATAGCGGAAACTACCATAACTGATGTTCGATCAATATTTTCTGAATGCATAATGTATACTTCCGTATAGGTCTGTCAGCATACACATACGACAAATGCGTCCTATGTATCTCTTGTGTTTTTTTTTTTTTTTCTTCTGTTTCAGTTGTCAGCTGTTTCAGTGTAGGAAACAGAAAATGTATTAATGTTCCCCAAATCACAGGCCTTGTACTTTTAGTGTCGACGGATACATGTGTTACTTTGCCATCTGTCACAGTTGCCGGGACATGATCAGTTCATGACTGGAGACTGGAAATATCGTGTATTTAGTTCACTGGAAGGTTTCTGCTTTGTGAGCACACGATCGTGTATTTAGTTCACTGGAAGGTTTCTGCTTTGTGAGCACACGATCGTGTATTTAGTTCACTGGAAGGTTTCTGCTTTGTGAGCACACGATCGTGTATTTAGTTCACTGGAAGGTTTCTGCTTTGTGAGCACACGATCGTGTATTTAGTTCACTGGAAGGTTTCTGCTTTGTGAGCACACGATCGTGTATTTAGTTCACTGGAAGGTTTCTGCTTTGTGAGCACACGATTCGTTCAAAAGTGAGTAGCCGGAGAGGTGTGGTTTAACTTCAGGTGCAACGCCACTTGGTCGACGACCTCGCTATAGACACATAAAGAATACTGTGTCTTCCGCGTAAGATCGTTCACCGTAGTCGTGAAAGCTGTATCGGAATTTGTTGATCGTGTGTGCCTATAGGCGAACCAACTAACCTTGCACGTTGAGAACAGAGACGTGTGTGTGTGTGTGTGTGTGTGTGTGTGTGTGTGTGTGTGTGTGTGTGTGTGTGTGTGTGTGTGTGTGTGTGAAAATTGTTCATACAGTGGTACATTTTGCCATAGGCCTCGACAAATGACACTTCAGTACCTGTGGTGTATTTCAGTTAAATCTTATGTCAGTATGTCCGGTCTCATTTAACTGGAATACAGTGATATACTTATTCTTGTTCGTACAGTATTTGCATTCTTGCAATACTTGCCGGTCGTCTCCTTTTTTTTAGAGATAAAACTGAAATCTAAGAAGTACGATTTTGTCCTAGAGAATTGCCGCTGTGCAGTTCCAGTGTTACCGAGTGTTTTATCAAACGGAAGCAAATCTGAGTTCTTCTTCTAGTCTATACATTATAATCGCTCAGCATAAAAAGTGGGGCAATGTAAAATAGTTGTAACCGGTGTAATTACTTCACCAAAACTATAAAAAGATACTGGATAGGGGAGACTGGAAACCTTGAAGAATCTTTGCCTCGGCCAGGTCGCTATGCATGTTTTTACCTGATAAACTACTGTTTTTGCGTCTGTTCCCAAAGCCTCAGATTTTTTTCTAGTGGTTATTTATTTTGTTTAGTTTTGCAGCTTTGTTTCAACGTGTTTGATTTAACAGATTTCTAATTATTTTCATCTAAAATCCCCCTTCTTTATTTTTCCGAAAACTGCAAACTTTTAAAGTCCGATTTTTGCAAAGCTGCTTGATAAAACTTCATTTCCCGTTTGTGGCGTTTCTGCCTTCACCTTACTTATTCGTGTTTTCCAAGTTCTTGTGCAATGCGGCTTCCAAAGAAAAGGCTGATTTTTGTGTTATTTTGTTCTGTTGTTGGTCACTGCGCCCGCAGTATGGAGAATATTAAGGCGGTTCCCATAATCTACGGTTTACGCACTGTGTCCTTGAACAAAGTCCTTGTCCATCTACAGTGCTTAGGCCCAAACCAACCATGCATTCAGTACCATTCTACGCTGCCCTTTGCTGGTCATTCGCGTTGGTAATGGTCCATCCGCTGAGCTGCGTGTGTGCCGAAGCTGCGAGTGATACGTGTGAAGACACTGACGTCGCCGAGATTTACGTCACCTATGACGTCAGCAGTGACCATTTCGAAGTGAAAGACGTCAGTGATGAATATACCGCGGCCTACGCCCGCTTCAAAAACTGCATCAACAGCACAGGGTTTGTTTGTTGTTGTTTGATGGTTTGCATGCTTGCTTCTTTCCTTTATTTGGTCGTTCGTCTAATTTGTTTCGGGCGTTTTTTTCTTGTTGGTGGATTGTTTTTGTGTTTTTTTTTTCAGGTTAGAATCTTTGTTTAATGCCTGTGATTTGTTTTGGTTGGATGTTGCCTGTTTGATTGTTTTCTGGTTGTTATATTTATGTTTTATCGAACAGTTCTTACGCTATAGGTTCTTGTCTCTTCTTCAGTTTCGCGTATCTGTCGATAACGACTGTAAACGACTACACGTACCGCCTCAACAGCTCCGTACAGGCGTACGCCGCGGGACTGGCAGAGGGGTACATCACACGTGAACTCATCTCCCTCCATTATCAAAACACGGTAGGGACATTTTGCCAGCCAAAGACCAGAAAGTGTCGGGCAGTGGAAACATTCCTGCGTGAAAAACCTGGACTGGGTGACGAGCAACGTGGAGGCGAACTCTGATGATCAGTACTGGTATCAGGTGAGACTGGAAACAAACAAAAAGAAAATAACGGGAAGGGGGCGGGGGCGGGGCGGGGGGAGAAAAACTTGTTTCCTTAAGTGGCCTAAATCAGTCAAAATCGTCTTCGAAGCCCAGTCACACAAATCATCAGCTTCCCGCGTCACTGGTGATAAGTACTGAAATAGCGATACTGACCAGAAACATTCGTATTTTCGAAACAAACGCACCGTAATAGAACAGCTTAATGTTTTGGATCTGTACCAGAAATCTTGCATACCACTTCCTCTTATTTTTTTATGCAAGAACTGCCGATGGTATTAATTAGCCTACCCATCTTTTTTTTGTTATGATGATATGACTACACCTACGTGTTTGTGTGCTGGAAGGGCAAAGCTAGATGGAGGACTGGAGGGAGCGAATAGAGGCTCTTATCTTGTCTGAACCAGTGTAGACTTTATCACCTAGCGATCAACCCTTCACGTCCTGTAAAAAAAAAATGCTATCGTCATTTCAACAGGTGCGACTGTTTTACGAGCAGTTTCGCGGACTTCAGGACGGGTACACAGGTCAACCTGGCCGCATCTCCATGGACGTGGATGACGTGTTTGGATTGTAGTAAGTTTGCCATTGCCGGATCTGTATTCGTTTCAAAGAGCGTTGGATAGTCAATGCACGTGTCGTGCCTCGAGCAGTCTGTCCTACTCCCCCATGTCGCTCCCCCCCCCCCCCTTCACATTTTCGCGCTTATTGGGGTTTGTTTGTTTGTTTGTTTGTTTGTTTGTTTGTTTGTTTGTTTTTGTTCTGTTTTTGTTGTCGTTTCCACTGAGACCAGTGTGTATCCACACAGACTCCACGTCGAGGAGTTTCAACATTATCCAGGCGTAATAGTGCTAAGGGAAGGCCACAGTGCACGACATAGTTAAGCAGACACGTGACAGGCATACATACACTTTCGATTAGTGTGACCTGGAATTTAATGTGAAAATATATTTTGCAATAATATTCATTTATCTCTTCTTTCAGCTTGATGCAGATACAGTATGAGATCCCTGATATAGAAAAGGCTGTCGTGGGACCCGACTCGTCTGAGCCCCCGCAAGGTCACTGTTCCGTGCTCATCAAGCTGTTGCCAGGGAACGATGGGATCAAGGACGTTCTCATGGCGCACGACACGTGGACCACTTACGACAACATGTTGCGTGTATTGAAACTTTACGACTTCTACTTTCATAAAAGTCCTGCAGCAACAGGTTGGTAGGGTTTTTGAGGCGTGTCACTTTCACACAGAAACCAACATGACCAAATCAATTCTCTCTCCCTCCCCCCCTCCCTTTTCTCTCTCTATCTCTCAGCGTAAACGTAATTACAAAAATTGAATACGTCGCAGGGATGTTATTGCTGTCTCTGTTTACTGACAACTCTAGCAAATCAATACGAGGGGCTTAGATTTGCTCACGTGAGAGCGAGTTGTCCCAGAAAAGTCTAGGTCACTGTGGGTTACTTCCCTCCGATTATCGTGCGATTTCAGAACCAGCGCTGGGTCGGTCCTGGGCCGTCTCTTCGTACCCAGGAGTACTTACGTCCCTTGATGATTTCTACGTCCTGTCGTCTGCGATGGTGATTATCTCCCTTGCGCACTTCCTCAAAATTACTGTTACTGTATATACATCACAAGTACACGATCTTTGCTCTCACCTTTGGTCAGGGGCGGAGAATCAGGAAACTATGGAGAATGACCTTGACTGAGGACTGTGACCCCTGCCCTGTCAAGATTTGGGGGGGGGGGGGGGGGAGGGGGTCCAGTCTCATTACACTGGTGTAAAAGCAAAGATTGGGGGGGGGGGGGGTAGAATCTTGTTCGGTCAGACCAGTTCGCTTTTTTTAAACAGCTGAGAGAAATTGAAACTATCCGTATCTGGTAATGACTGCTGTGTTTTACGAAAGTCAAAAACAATATCTTACCAAATTGTTTGTTTTCAGGTTACCACGGAAACAACAAATCCAATATTCAACGATGCCCTGTACAAACATATCCAGCCTAAGTGTGTGCTGGAAGGGGTCAGGGTCACTGTGGCAAACCGACTGGCAGAAGATGGCGACGACTGGAGTAAAACATTCGCGCGCTTCAACAGTGGCACGTGAGTTTGTCACTATTATTATTTTGCTTGTTGTTGTTTTTTTTTTTTTTATTTTTTGGGGGGGTTTTGTTGTTGTTGTTGTTTGTTTGTCGTTGTTATTGTTGTCTTAGGTTTTTTGTTTGCTTGCTGTTGTTTTTGTTTAATAATAATAAATGGCATTTGTAGGGCGCATTACTAATTAATTTTCTTTAGATAAAACTTAATGTGCTTAGATCACTCACTCACACTCACGCACATTATACGATGAAAAGACATACACACGTGTGTGTGTGTGTGTGTGTGTGTGTGTGTGTGTGTGTGTGTGTGTGTGTGTGTGTGTGTGTGTGTGTGTGTGTGTGTTTGCGCGCGCGCGGGTGCGTGCATATGTGTTGGGTTTTTTGTGGGTTTTTTTTGTTTTGTTTTGTTTAATTTTTTGTTATGTTTGTTTTGTGTGTGTGTGTTTTTCTTGAGGGTGGTTGTTGTTGTTGTTGTTGGTTTTGTATTGTGTTGGTCATTGTACATTCTATTCATGAAGCAGAGATATAAGATGAAGCAGTGTTAACAGTCAACCCAGCGGAAACCCCATAGGTCCACTGGCGGTGGATGATCACCTTAGATCAAATATAAGTTTATCAGTCGTGTAAGACCGCCTGGGGTCTTTCAAGCAGTAATCTACTATTTAGAATACGACAGTACAAATTCTCATAAAGGTGACTGGCTGTTTGTAAACTGACAATATAAATTATATACGCCTTTCCATCACGGTTTCATTTGCTGGCTTGTTGAACTGACCCCAAGGTACAACAACCAGTGGATGGTGGTAGACTACAAGCAGTATGACGAATACTTCCACCAGATCCTGCCGGGCTTCCTCACTGTCCTCGAACAAATACCGTGAGTTTGTAGAGTACACCCTGGGTAAACATGCAGTAGGGCGAGTTAGAGAAAACACGGACAAGTTTGTAAACGTGCTGCAGCATTTCTTTTCTTTCACTCCAATCCGATGTCCATGTACCACATGAGGTACCACGGGAGAAAGTTCATGCCCGTGGCGCTTTCAATAGTTGTACATGAACGTTGCAGAATGTTGCTACTGTGGATAAAACTATAATTGGATGTTGTTGTTTTTAAGACATACATGTTGATTTGTGACTTTCAGAGGTAAAGTTCACCACGAAGACGTCACGGAAAAGTTGATAAATACATCATACTGGGCTAGTTATAACATACCGTGAGTGTTTTTGCGATTCTTGTGTCTAGTGGGTAGTTCAGACACCATCTCCCCCCCCCCTTACCCCGCACACACACACACACACACACACACACACACACACACACACACACACACACACACACACGTATGCGTCGTCTCACTCCTTTTCTTTGCCAGCAGCTTGTAGCAAGAAACTGTATTCGATTTTTATTCCATTTCACCCGGTCCGATATGACGAACACCGCGACGTTTCATTATTTCTTCAAGGCGGTAAGTCGCCATCTTCAGTTGGTTTTCTTCTAAGTACGCCCTCTTGGCTTTTGCATTTGATATATATATATATATATATATCCGTTGGGAACGACAACTAACGCTTACAATCAGCCAACCGTTTGTCATCTATGTTCTTTCAGGTATTTTCAAGACATATTCGAGGCCATGGGGTTACCGGACATGGTGTCTAAATTCGGGGACTACTTCACACACGACGGTACGCCGCGAGCCAAGATATTTCGCCGAGACCACCCCAAGGTTACGGACGTTGAGAGCATGACTAGACTCATGAGGTAAGACCAAAAGAATTTTTTTTTAAGACGGTTGATTAGCAAATCCGAACCAAATTTTTGTTGTTCTGGTAGGGGTGTTGGGAGTTTTTACACCTAACAGGAAAATACATGTCCGTACTGGTCTCCAAGTGTCATACCGTATTTGTTTTTGGTCAGGGTTTTTGTATTCAGTTCAGTCGTTGTTGCTGTTTTGTTGTTCGCGTATTCTTAATATTTGTTGTTGTTTTCTTTGTCTTCGTTCGTTTGGTTTCTTTTTGACACAAAAATATACAGTAGTTAACTAGGAAATATAGGGGGTGGGTGGGTGGGTGTTTGGGAGTTTAACGTCCTTTTCCACCACATAAGGGTGATATCAAAGACGGGGCAACGAGAAAAAAGGCCAGCACAAATATTTGGCCCCAGCCGACGGGAAGGAAATATAGCAATCACAACTTAAAAATTGAGAGCAGACATCAAAATAGTTGTCTCTGACTTTGCGGGGGAGGTGACGCTTGTGTTGCTGCGTTTGATCTTGTTGCCAGATACAATGACTTCATGAACGACCCCCTGTCCCGGTGTAACTGCACTCCCCCATACAGTGGGGATCTGGGCATCTCCGCTCGCAACGACCTCAACCTACCCAACGGAAGCTACCCGTTTAAATATCTGCAGTTTAACCTCGAAGGCGGCACAGACATGAAGGTAACATAAACACATGTAAACCGAACAACAACAAAAAGTCCTCAGAATGGCGGCCTGCAGGTACAGTACTGTATCTGCGTGTCTGTCAGTTTTGTTGTTGTTGTTGTTGTTCTTTTACTTTCTTTCTTTTTTGTTTGTTTGGTTTGGATTTCGTTTAGCTCTTTTAAGTTTACGTCCCACTCTCGACTCTTGTACGCGACACAAGGACTGAGAGTCCAATCCGAATCGTCTCATCCATGATTACTTCCCCTGGCCCCTATCTTTCTCGGCTTGGCAACTAGAGCAGAAATTGACGTCGAGGATAGTAGAGTAGGCTACCTCCAAGATAATTACTAAAAAAAAAAAAAAAAAAAGATAACAAAAAGATTTAAAGTTGGCATACACATCCTTTTTTCTGACTGATCAGTGAATTGACACTTCCGTCAGTTTCCTTTTGGCGGTTTGGGGCAGGGTGGGGTCAGGGGAGAGGAGGGCTGGCGGAGGGGTCGAAGAGTTGAGGCGTGTCCACGGATATACCATAAATAATACTGTGTAATCTGCTCACACTGAACATTGTGAACCCTTGTTCCAGTTGACATCCATCGGCCTGACGCGGACAGGAGACATGCTGGCTTTTCGCGCCATAAGCGGCCCGACCTTTGACCCCCTTCCCCCGTTCCGGTGGAGCACGGCCTTCAACTCCAGCAGCAGATCACACTTGGGTCAGCCTGACCTCTGGAACTTTGGACCCGTCTGGTTCAACGGGACTTTCTGACTGACATTTCTTTTGCGTGTGTGTGTGAATAACATTTGCAAAGATGTCCCTGCGATTTCCATTCTTGACATGCAGTAAAATCATGTGAAAAAATGTTTTAAATTTCAATGTGTGTGTGTGTGTGTGTGTGTGTGTGTGTGTGTGTGTGTGTGTGTGTGTGTGTGTGTGTGTGTGTGAGTGTGTGTGTGTGTGTGTGTGTGTGAGTGTGTGTGTGTGTGTGTGAGTGTGTGTGTGTGTGTGTGTGTGTGTGTGTGTGTGAGTGTGTGTGTGTGTGTGTGTCAGTGTGTGTGTGTGTGTGTGTGTGTGTGTCTGTGTGTGTGTGCGTGCGTGCGTGCGTGCGTGCGTGCGTGCGTGTGAGTGTGTGTGTGTGTGTGTGTGTGTGTGTGTGTGCGTGTGTGTGTGTGTGCGTGTGTGTGTGTGTGTGTGTGTGTGTGTGAGTGTGTGTGTCGGTGCCTGTGTTTTGTCAAGATTTGCGGAGTAAGTAAAAGTCAGCGTGAGTTTCATTGTGGGTGGTTTTGTCCAAAGAGTTCAGTTTCAGACAAATAAAACTGTAAACCAAAGACCATGGAAACAAGACCTTTGTGTAAAAAGGCCCATCGGCGGGACCTCCACCAAAAGCCGGGCGAGTCCACCCCTGTCAATCAAAAGGGACCAGCCCCCAGAATTCAGCCAGTCGCATGCCTTGGCATAATGAGCACAACACATGGCAAACTGGTCTGGCAAACTTTTTCAGTGCCAGCCACCACAACGAGGGAAGCACGCTGTTTCCCATACAAAGACGTCATGGAAGTACTGTGTTTTGCCAATACACGACATAGTAAAGGGGCGGGGCTTTGGCCTCGGTGCTTGCCGAGTGGAGTCGTCTATTCTATGCTCACGGGAAAACCGGCATAGCTGAGCTCTGTCGCCAGTGGTAGTGTCTAACGTGGCGGTACCACTTACACACCTGTGACAGTGACAGCATCTCGCAGGTTGGCACCGAGCTACAAGAAGGGACACGGTACACGCGGCACGAATATCACAAGGAGTCAGGTAGTGTTGCAGCCGCGCCGGGCCGAGTTATTCGCCGAGTAGGAGAATTTGAATCAGTTCAGTTTGCCGGCGGCTCGCTCGCTCTGTATACGGCACTGTACCGCATCCACAGCACTACAAATTAAGATAAACCGTTTCAAGCGTGCAGAGACAACCACAAGCGCAAATGCCGGCTCCTAAACACGAGCTTGCTTCTGAGAAACTTAATAAACATGGAATATGAGTGTTACTGACCTTCCGAACAGTACTGCCATGAGTGGTGGATTTCCACCTTTGGCTAAAAAAAAATTTTTTTAAATGTCCTTTCCTCAAAGAGTGTGTCTCCTCCGTCCTCGGAAGCAGTTAAAATCATGACAAGAATCGCATAGATTTTTGTCTAATTCAGTCTAGAAATTCTCCTCCCTCCAACCCCCCCCCCCCCCAAAAAAAAAAGTGTTTCCTCCTCTGAAGCACTTAAACTCACGCCAACTTGAATGCACCAAACTGCACACTCGCATTTTCGTGTATTGGGAAAAAAATCCAAGACAGCATGCCCGCAGTATAACGCGTCTGCTTTGCAGGTACACACTCGTAGCCGCTTTGCCACTTCGTCACTGCATGCTACACTTTTCCGCCATTTAGATCATAGACCATTTTAAGAACCGTCTTTGAGATCATCGCCCCAGATCACTGGTTTTGTTGTCAGTTGTTGTTTTGTCAAGTTTTTAGTGCGTTTGTTTGATCAGGTTTTTTTTTTTTTTTTTTTCCATGGTGTCATGATTGACTGCCGGCGTTCACCGCATTCCGGAAGCGACTGAAGACTGACCTCTGCGGGCGTCATCATCACTGCTCGCAACGAAGAGCAGATACTGGACTTATCGCCTTATGGCATGCTTCAGAGTAAAATGTGGTCATGGGTTTTAACCCACCTGGAGCTTCCATAGCTGCCCGAGCCGAGTTGCTTCCCCTGTCATGCAAACTGCTTCCGCATTACATTCAGTACGCCGTAGCCTATTTCAGTCGCGCCAGTCTCCAATCAGCGCGTCTCCTTCCATGCTGAACGGTTGTTGCACCGTGTATGACAGTGTTCTGGCTACGACTCAAATCATCTATGAGACATTTGCACATGTAAACGCTCTGTCATTGTGGTCTAATCAACGTGTGCCATGCAGTAAAGTGCAGCTAACTTGTCGCCTGGTACAATCATGACAATGGCTGCAAACAGACTGACAGTCATTGCGGTGGTGTGACTGTGGTGATGAGACGAGTTGTCGGCCTTTCGGGAGACGTGTTACTTCGTGAACTTGAACGTGTTGCCGGTTATCTTTAAAGAGGCTTGTTGGGTCACTGACCGGGTCGGGCGTGACTGAGCCAGTGGAATAAGTTAGGCAGTGCACTCAGTGACGGACCGCTTTGGGACGTGAGCTCGCAAGGTAGTCTCTGAACTCGATAGATTGGTACATGTACTGTACATGTACTATATAGATATCAGTCAGACCGGCGGCCGGTTTACCAGTTGCCGCATACTGATCAGCTAATAAAACAATTATGCCGTCATGTGTTGTTAATATCACCTAGGCATTTTACTGAGGGATACGTTTTCAGGACCAGACGGCATCTCTGATGTTAAGCCTACTCAAGTTGATCAATAAATTTTGACGGCACATGACCGCGCGTATTCAAACAAAACCTGCTCAGAAACTATTGCATCTGCGATCATGGTAAATTTAAAAAGATTAAACGTCTCTTGCGTGTATTTGTGTGCTATGTTCTTCTCTTATCCGTGCACACACGGCACAACTGAAGGATGCAACACTGGTGACGTCACTGAGATTTACGTTTCGTATGACGTCAAAGAGGATGTCTTTCGCTTATCTATGGTGAAAGATCAGTTCTACGTGGCCCAAGCTCGGTTCAGCAATTGCATTAACTCAACGGGGTAAGTAAACTTGTGCCATGTTTGTTTTTTTGGGGGCCCGTTTGTTTGTTTGTTATTGTTTGGGTTTTTTCTTGGGGGGGGGGGGGCTTTCTTGCAGAAAGTTTTGTTGTTTTCATCTGTCTGTCTGTCTGTCTGTCTGTAGTCGTTCGGTTGCTACGCCTACCTGTCTATTGGTTCGTTACAGAGTGATACTCGTATAGTACTGTTTGTTTTAGTTTATCTCCTTTTGGTGGCCGGTTATTTCTTCAGTTCTTTGCTCAGTCTGTTAATACCAGATTTGGTCGACAGTTCTCAGTCATCATAGTTGCAAGACGTTATCTTACTTCTAGATCTAAGCTTCGCCCTTTCTCGGGCTTGTGAAGGATAAATTATCTACCTAGAACGGCCCCGCATATCTCGCTGATTTACTGACCACATACAAGCCATCAAGACAAGTCAGATCCTCTGCCGACAACCGCATTCTCCGTGTTCCGAACGTCAGAACCAAGTCATTTGGAGAGCGATCTTTCCTGTACCAAGGACCAGCCCTTTGGAACACACTTCCTCATAACATCAGACACACAGACTCAGTCCGCAGCTTTAAAACGTCCATTAAAACACACCTGTTTTTATCACAACAATGATGAGTGAATGGCGGACACTGTGTGTGTGTGTGTGTGTGTGTGTGTGTGTGTGTGTGTGTGTGTGTGTGTGTGTGTGTGTGTGTTCTTTTAGCTGTTTATTGCTTTTTTATCTTCTAGTAGCTTTTTAGTTTCTTTTAGTTATTTTAACTTCTCTGTAAGCGCTTAGAGCTCGCAGAGAATAGGCGCAAATAAATATTCATTATTATTATTATTATTATTATTGTTGCTGCAGTTTCGCCTACCTCTGGATATCCACTGTGAACGACACATCCCGCCTGAATAGCTCCGTACAGGCGTACGCCGCGGGACTGGCAGAGGGGTACATCACACGCGAACTCATCGCCCTTCATTACCGCAACGTATGGGGAAGTTTCTGCCAGCCAATCACCAGCAAGTGTCGGGTGCTTGAAAAGTTCCTGCGTGAAAATCTAGACTGGGTGACGAGCAACGTGGAGGCCAATCCGTTAGACAAATACTGGTACCAGGTAGAGTGATATAGAATTCATTAACGCAAAAGGTAGAATATACAGTACACTGATTAGAATATTGGGCATGTCACGTGATAACTTGAACTGTTTTTTTTTTTTAAAATCACTGCGGAGAGGTGGCGGTGGGTGGGGGCGGGGGGGGGGGGGATGAGGTGTGTGTGTGTGTGTGTGTGTGTGTGTGTGTGTGTGTGTGTGTGTGTGTGTGTGTGTGTGTGTGTGTGTGTGTGTGTCCTGAGTTGTGTTTGCATTTCAGTGTGACCCCCCCCCCCCCCCCCCGGCGTTTTCAGTCAGTGGGGAGGGAGAACTGTCTCATCTGATGTGCACCTTGATGTCTGTGTCAGTGCATGTGTAACTTGATTCAGTGTAGTATTTATGCATGTGCGTGTGCGTTCGTTTTGCCGGGGAGAACTGTCTCATGCGCTTCCGGCAGTGTGTGTGTGTGTGTGTGTGTGTGTGTGTGTGTGTGTGTGTGTGTGTGTGCTTATTTTTCGTTTTTGTTTTTAATCAGTCATTTGTCTACAGTATTTTTCCATCGATGTAATTCAAGTTACCACGTTACGACATATTTTTTGTCAGCCACACTTTTGTATTCTTTGTCTATTGACTTTACGTATCTCAAGTAAGATGCACACTTTTACAATACCGGGAACAACTGTTTTTCACAGACCCGCCTGTTTTACGAGCAAGTACGTGGCTTGCAAGATGGGTACAACGGCAAACCAGGCCGCATCTCTCTTGAAGTGGATGATGTGATGGGACTATAGTAAGATAAATTATCTATTCAGTCGTTCTTGTTCGCACCGCTTGACTATGATTTGCTGACGATTAGTGTGTCGATGAATATGCATGGTTCATGTAAGAATGCGTCTTTGGTTCAGCTACGGCGCTTTGAATCAAGTAACTTCGTAAAGTGCCTACAAGATCGGTCGTGTTGGTAATGGTTCTACGGCATTCCCTCCAGTTTAAGCGTTCGCAGTGGTGCGTGTCCGTTGTTGATGTTATGTTGTTACTTGTGTTTGTTCGAACAAGCCTTATGGTTCATATCATACCATGTCAGAACGCGAAACTGTGTAAAAGCAAAGAACAGACTTTCCACCGAAGTTTTCCTTTCTTGGCTGTTTGCTAAACCTGAGCGTGTCTGTCCAGTCTGTTACAGATTAGCCCATACGAGCTAGAGGACATAGAAAAAGCGGTATGGGGACCCAAAGCTGTCGGGCACACGTTCGGCCATTGTTCCGTGCTCATCAAACTGTTGCTAGGCAATGACGGGGTCAAGGACGTTCTGATGGCACACGACATGTGGGCCCCTTATAACACGATGCTAAGGATTCTCAAATATTACGATTTCCACTACGTAACACACCCGAAAGTCTCCGGTAAGAACAATCTGTTGACATTTGAGGCTTACAATGATATTTTACACGAGTCTACTCCCTGTTGATCCGTACTGACAGCACAGGCTGAAGGTTGGTTGGTTAATTGTTAGGGCTTCACGCCGCGCAAGCAGAAAAGGCTATTTCGCGGCTATTTCATGTGTTGATTCCTATGTTGTGTGAAACCATCAGACAGTCATGCCTTCGACAGTACGACTGCCCTGTGTGTGTGTGTGTGTGTGTGTGTGTGTGTGTGTGTGTGTGTGTGTGTGTGTGTGTGTGTGTGTGTGTGTGTGTTAGATAGGATATGTTATCAGATAGCTTTTTGTCAACCAATACTTGGTACCTTTGTGATTAAGCATCACCATTATGTCAGATGTGGTACCTGGTCGTTCCTGGGCCTTCTCCTCATATCCTGGTACCATCACGTCCACTGACGACTTCTACGTTCTGTCTTCCGCCATGGTAAGTCGATGAAGTTAAAGCCTCCGTGTGCGCGTCATCTGTGCACAAAATCAAGCGAGATGAGTAAAGCTGCAACATCAGACGCTTGTTGTTATAATAGGGTGGCTGTTTGGGAGTTTAACGTCCTTTTCCACCACGTAAAGGGTGATATCAAAGACGGGGCAACGAGAAAAAGGCCAGCACAAATATTTGGCCCCAGCCGGGACTCGAACTCACGACTCGAGCCGTGAGAGTCGAACTTTCTACCATTCGGCTATCCCGGCTCCCTGTTATATCAGGACAGAAGTCCCGGCCGAACTAGAAAGTGTCTCTCAGATGTCTTTATTCTTCCAAAAAAAAAAAAAAAAAAAAAAAAGGCTATCCTTTCAGTCACAAACAGTGTTATAAAACTTTGTTAACTAACCAAATGAGGCTGTTGGACGGATTTTTATTTACCGATACCAGGCATATCTTCATCGGCCGTAACTCTCATGAGAATGTTTGGTCGTGTGCGGTTTTAATGTCTTCACCCCCGCCCCCCTCCAGGCGCGACATCAAAGACAGGCTCAAAATATGAAAGTTCTAAAGTTCAAGATGAAATGGATGTTAATATAGAGAGCACGTAGACAATCGCTGTTCCTTCTTCAAATTTTCATCTGTCTAGGTTGCCATGGAGACCACTAACCCGATCTACAACAATGTCCTGTACAAGCAAGTCAAGCCCCAGTCTGTCCTGGAGTCTGTCCGTGTAGCGGTGGCCAACCGACTTGCACAACATGGCAACGACTGGAGTCAGATATTAACTAAATACAACAGCGGCACGTGAGTAACCTCCATTTTCAAAGTGGTTTCCCTTTCGAATATTCAAACGATACGTTTTCAAAGCAAGCGTGATTTTCTAGGGCTGTTACTCATGATATATATTTTTTTTTTTTTTTGAAGTTTCAGTGCAAAAGTGGACTGGTTTGACTTACATTTTACAATATTAAGCGTTTTTACGTCAAATTCTGCTCCACCGTTTCGCTTTCACTCTTCAGGGCAACAGCTTTTAATATGGGAAGAGAATAACTGGGGAACTATGTATGATATTATGCTGTTTCCCGGTCGTTATAGTATTCAACTAACTGTTCCGAACGCCAGACCTTCTTATTAATTTACTTGTTTATTTGCAATCAAAATCACAGCGCTTCTCCAAACCCTTTATTGACAAAGTTGTGAAGTTTCGAGGATGTAACTTGACTGAGCAACAGACGTTTGAATGGAAATGTGGGTGCAGTACCCACGACGTACCGCGAAGGTTACTCAGATCCTCTTACGTATTTCTTTTATATTTTAAAGTTTTTTTCGTCTTACGTGATCGGTATTCTATGCCTGTAAAGTGCCCAGGAGGTGACGTCAGCTTGGGTGCTACACAAATAGCCCAGTACTATATTTATTTATGGAATGTTTGTCCCAGGTACAACAACCAGTGGATGGTGGTAGACCTAAAGCAGTATGACGTACACTCACAACAGATCCATCCGGGGTTTCTCACTGTCCTTGAACAAATACCGTGAGTTTCAGTTGGTTGGTTGGTTGTTTAGTGTGTAATGCCCTTCACTGCCATATACGGGTGAGATAGGGGTGAGCGGTAGTCTAATAGGTGGCGCGCCGGACTTGTGGGTTCGAGTCCAGGTCGAACTTGTGATATGTGATACCGTTTTTCCTGGCTACCGGGATGCTCATCGGGGGTTTCTCTCGGGTTATCCGGCTTTCCTCCCCCAGGAAAATTGAAAAATAGGATAGGTATTGGGTGGCGCTGCACCGCGGCGACGCGCTTCCCCCGGGGGAAGCAGCCCGAATTTCCCCAAAAGGGACAATAAAATAGGTGTGTGTGTGTGTGTGTGTGTGTGTGTGTGTGTGTGTGTGTGTGTGTGTGTGTGTGTGTGTGTGTTAAATCAAAGACTGGGCGACGAGGATTAAGCCAGCACAAATATTTGGCTTCCACCTAGGATTCAAACTCACGATCCGTGCATTGAAAGTCCAATGCTGTACCATTCGAGTATCCCCTTGAGTGTCAGTACTTCTCGGTATTTGTTCTTTTGAGTAGTTGTTTTCCTCCATGACATTATTTCCAGGAGTGTATTTCGTCAAAAATCCAAAGAAAATCGATTCATTGTTTATATAAGACGTGACCTTGACAGATAGAAGATGGGCATTCCTCACCCTGTCTCTCCACCGAAGATCGATCTGCAAGAGGGCTGCATGTTAGCAGTTTAAGGTTGCTTGTTCTTTGTTTGTTTGTATTTTGGGCCGGAGTTTTTGCCACTTTTTGTCTCTTGTGTTCAGCGTTGGCAGGGAACGAATGCTGGACGTTTCTGGCCAGTCGTATTTATTTTATTTATTCGTATGTTGCAGAGGCAAGACACGATATGAAGACGCGACGCCAGTATTGTTGAACACGACGTACTGGGCCAGTTACAATCTGCCGTGAGTATGCCCGCTACACGTATACCTCAGGCGGCAGTTCTGGGATCTTTGAATTTTTAGCCGATTGATACCCACAAGAAGAAATCGCTTTCGCAGCGTTTAGCGTCTATAACACATTACCGCTGTCAACGCCACACTACTTTCACTTTAATTTTCAAATGTGTACGGGTGGGTGTTTGAGGGTTTAACGTCCTTTTCCACCACATAGGGTGATATCAAAGACAGGGCAACGATGAAAAAGCCAGCACAAATATTTGGCCCCAGCCGGGATCGAACTCACGACCCGAGCATTAGAAGTCCAACGCTCTACCATTCGACCACCCCGGCTCCCCCAAATGTGTACTGGCTGGTGGCTATTTTTAGAAGCTTTGTCTAGTCTCAGTCTGTTCAGGAATGGAGCGTAGGTTCAAACGAAGTCACATTTCACTAATATTAGAAGCCACAAAGTCACGAAAACGGTCGCAATGGCCATATGAAACATCCTTCTATCTGGCAAACAGCCTTAGAACTTTGAAAACGACGGTTTTTCATCTCAGCGGCGTTACGAGCATAGAGGCTGTAAGTTCTGATGTTGGTCCACTCCAGGTATTATCCGGACATATTCAAAGCTTGCGGTCTGACTGCCATGGTGTCCAAGTACGGCGATTTCTTCAGCCATGACCTGAGTCCCCGGGCCAGAATATTCCGCCGTGATCACTCTACAGTTGTTGATGTGGACAGTTTGACTCGGCTTATGAGGTGATTTAACTCTGTGCCTGTTTTCTAAATCGTCTGTTCTTAGCCTCCTAGTATTCTGTTAAGTTCTAATATGCATTAAAGTATACTGCCCTTGGTTTACACTGATGAATCGTCAAAAGCTAAAGGAATCATTTTCTTAGCTTCAAACCCAGAGACTAAGCCTGTAATCCAAGGGCTGTTTTATTTCTGTTTCAGTTCTTATCAAATTTTGTTTGTTTGGTTGGTTGGTTGGTTGGTTGGTTGGTTGGGTTTGAACGATACCAAGAACTCTCTTTTCAAGAACACAGAAATCGGCATGTGGCAAATAGAAAACCTTTTTCAATTACACATTAACAGGGACACTAAAGTACTCATTGAATTGAATTTCACTCGGTAAACTCAGCAGAAAACAAAAATTGATTGGTTCTGTTAGTCTCGGTATGTTCTTCTTGCCGATGCTGTCGTCCAGGCTTACGTTCCCTCTTTTTCAGGTATAACAACTTCAAGAACGATCCCCTAGCTCGGTGTAACTGTACTCCTCCGTACAGTGGAGAAAACGGGATCTCCGCGCGCAGTGACCTCAACCCGCCTGATGGGACATACCCATTCCCGGATCTAGAGTTTGGTCTCAGAGGCGGAATAGACATGAAGGTGGGAAGCGATTTGTTCAGTCTTGTACAATGTGTTTGTTGTTAATTTTCGGTTGTTGTTGTTTTAATCAAAACCACACAAGTTTGGGTGAGCACTGCCCCAACAGTCTTACTGGCAAAGTCATCATGGATCTAGCTGGAAAATTGACGAATCTTCGGGACGGTTTTGCCGGAATGGATGTGTGGGTGCAAAATCACCCACGACGTACGGCGAAGCTTTTAAGGGCCGACGTCGAGATGAAAAACTGCCGCTAAGGCTGCTTGCCAAATAGAGGGGTCCATCGTGACCGTTTTCGTGCTTTTGCGGTGTCTAACAGTAGATTCATGTGATTTTCTTTCAGCCTATGCCTTCCTCTAGTCGGACCGCTGAGTATATAATTCTTTGTAAAAATAGTCATGAATGAGCGCCATCTAGCTGGTCCTAAGTCTGCAACCAAATTACGTCGTCTGCGGCACGCTTCTAGAATCTATACGCCGACCAGAGTCACCACAATGGTTTTTATATGCGCGCATTTGATGAAAAAGTTTTCACAGCGTTGTTGTATGCCCGCCGCAAACGTATCGATATTTTAAATTTTCGTCTTCCGGCATCAGTATACACGTGCCTAGTCTCACAATTCGTGCTGAGCCGAGGGTTTTGTTGGTTTCTAACATCCTACCCGCACTACCACCATGGCCGTTTCATTTCATAGTTCGAGCAGCCAGCCATAATACGTCAGTGAATTAACATGTAGTCAGTCCACAAGCCCTGTGATTCAGCCTCCATGGCAACTGACCCACCTGATGTCAGTCTCTCTGCCGTGCAATGGCACTTTACGGTAAGTCCATGGCGTCATTTGATGTGAAAAAAGATGATTTCAAGATGAAAACATTGACGTAATGGTCTTTTTCCACAGCTGAAATGACATCATGGATGTCATGGATTTACTTTGTCAGTTTTGCTATTAATGACACGGCAGCCGGCTTTGTCAGTCAATCAAATCGAGGGCTCCCTGCTGGGGAAGAGAGATAAGACGTTCTGGGCAGGGAACCCTCGAATACTCCGACAGACAAAACACGTGTGATAGTTTGTCGGCCGGAGCACGGTACTGGTACATCGTGACACTTAGGCTGCACTGATTGACGCAGTTGTCACTGAGTCAGAATCTGGCGTGTTCCAAGTAATCACTGCAGCATCTGCAAGTAATTTGCAGTTGTCATGTTTCCAAAGGTGATGCATGTAGCTATTCATTTACACAAGAACGGTCGGAAAATATTGTGAGATCATCAACCTGTCCGTCTGTTCCAGTTGACGTCCATCAGCCTGACGCAGAGGGGAGACATGCTGGCTTTTCGCGCCATCAGCGGCCCGACCTTTGACCCCTTGCCCCCGTTCCGGTGGAGCACGGTCTATAACTCCAGCAGTGTGTCACACGTGGGTCAGCCTGACCTCTGGAATTTTGGACCCGTCTGGTTCAATGGAACTTTCTGATAATTTGTAAAATCTCGGATTGGTTACTTTTTGATTCCGTGTGTGTGTGTGTGTGTGTGTGTGTGTGTGTGTGTGTGTGTGTGTGTGTGTGTGTGTGTGTGTGTGTGTGTGCGTGCGCGCCGCACTGTGTGTGTGTGTGTGTGTGTGTGTGTGTGTGTGTGTGTGTGTGTGTGTGTTAGCCGGCAGCAAAAAAAAAAAAAAAAATAAATAAATACGAAAGTCAGTCAATGTACATATATACCTGACTCAGTAATACGATATCCATACTGACACAGAAAGAAGAAAAAAAGTTCTAGTTCCATTCCAGAGATAATATTCAGTTTTAACCCCCACTGACTGACCTATTCATTGTGACTCCCTTTGACTGAACTTGAATCGCAACTGAGCAGAATCACGACGGAATTGTTAAACCCTAGAACTACCGCAACATGGAAATAAAATATATTTCCCGTGGTGACTTGTCGGCGTTATCTGTGTACCCACTACCCATGCAGGCTGCACCAATAAATTACGTTAAAAGAATCACACCCTTAGCCAGTTCGGAGCGACCCAGTGACGCCTCAGTCGCCATCTTCGAAAGTCAGTCCAATAAACGTTGGGCTCAGTCAGTGAATAATTTCAGGCACACAATTAAGTCACCTCATAATAACCGTCGTATTTAGATCAAGTAGCAGCCCCCCCCCCCCTCTCTCTCTCTCTCTCTCTCTCTCCCTCTCTCTCAGGGCATTTTATCCTAGTAAGAGTTCATTGTCGGTTACACAGTCTGAGTGTTCCATTTGCTTCAAGCTTTGGACACCACTTTGTGGTCATTTTATTTTATGTAAATGCCAAGGTGTTTTTTTTTTTTGTTTTTTTGGAGGCTTCGGTGTAGCCCTTTCTAACGATCAAAGCGATCTCACATAGACAGGGACTGGTTTATCCGTTCTAATGTCACTCCTTGCAAGGAGAGCTAACGCTCCAATCGCAGCACGACTTGTCGCCTATATCCGGTTGGTTCATGTGTAGATACTTAACTCCCAAATACCGCTCAAGTATGCAGTGCTTTGGTACTGGTATTATGTCTGTTTTCAAGAGCAGTCTGAAAACTTTCCTCTTCCGCAAAGCCTATCAGTAATTTCCTCAGCCGCGTGCTGGTCCTTGTTGCTCGAGCGGCGTGAGGCCACAAACTACTAACACCAGTTATTTTAACTAGTCAGTTTCACCAGTGTACGTCTGTTCATCGTTGTATGATGTGCGTGAGTGTGAGTGAGTGATAGGCGCATTGAGTTTTATTTAAAGAAATGCGCCCTAGAAATACCATTTATTATTATTATTATTATTATATAACGCGCACTCGTGTGTGTGTGTGTGTGTGTGTGTGTGTGTGTGTGTGTGTGTGTGTGTGTGTGTGTGTGAGAGAGAGAGAGAGAGTCGGACAGACAGACAGACAGAGAACCTGCACAGCCGGTGAGGGTATGGTTTCTTGCGTTTTCACAGTGTACGACCAAGACTTACCAGTTTGTCTAACCAAATCACACTGACACAGTTTTTCAGAGGCCCCGGCAAATCTTGATATGGTTACTACCATGACTGTTATACCCAGTCTCCGGCTACTCAGCGTGACCTATCACACAATGTAGCTTTGCACGATAAAATATGACACGGTTAACAATCAGCAGGGTTGTCATTTCTGTTGTAAATTTACTTGTGTACTATTGGGCTGAGCGGCCTTCACAATACAAAGTCTTTTTGATGGGATACGCTTACGCACTGCCTGCTGATAATGAAACTGTTACCGGCTGTTAGTGCGCGGAGACGCTGAAAGCGGAGAGGAAACCTGAAGTGAATTTTGAAGTCATATATTGCTTGAATTCCTCGAATGCGGTGGAAACAAGACCTCAGTCGTATCCGCCTTGCATTTCTCGTAGAAAGCACACATTCTCAATCGCCGTACTTTTTCAGTTTTCCATGCTTTGTTGCGCCAAAAGACGGTAAAAGCAGGTTCTTTCCGAACTGGTCAGTCATATCTTTAGTTGTGTTTTTTGTTCGTTTCCAGGGCATTTTTTTTTCCAGCGCTGAATGTGCCCTGCTGTGAGGATTACTTAAAGTATTTCAACACCCACAATGAAATCAGTGCCCTGGCTTAGGTTATGCGGGCTACTCGTCGTTGCGCTCTCAAAGTGCTGTGCTGCACGTGCTTTCCGAACATGCCATGATGATGTCACCGAAATATACATCTCCTATGATATCAGCACTGACATTTTCCGCGTTCAAGCCTCGAAAGATGAATATACTGTCTCTCACGCCCGTTTTAGCAACTGCATCAACACTACAGGGTGAGTATGAAATGACAAAACTGTGACTATCTTCCCTCTTAGTTTGTGCAGGTATGTAATCAACATGTCAAACGTAACCTGTTGATTTTCTGGCAGAAAATGTTTCCGTGTGTCCATATCTGTATGTAACTAAAGGTTTACTTAATACCTCATTTTCGTTTGAAAGTTATACTTCGTATACTTTCCTCGTCACAGTTTCGCCTACCTATCGATATCCACTGTGAACGACTACACGTACCGCCTCAACAGCTCCGTACAGGCGTACGCCGCGGGACTGGCAGAGGGGTACATCACACGCGAACTCATCTCCCTTCACTATCAAAACACGGTGGGAAGTTTCTGTCAGCCAAAGACCAGCAAATGTCGGGCACTGGAAAAATTCCTGCGGCAAAATCTGAACTGGGTGAAGGAAAATGTTGATGCCAATCCTGATATTGACTACTGGTACCAGGTGAGACAAAGAAAAAATTACGCAGATCAGTGCCTCGAATATGTGTTTTAGCCATTAACTCTTGAGAGCCCACACAAAAATCGCAATTTTACTTGAAATCTTCAGATCACTAGCAGCCCCTTCAAGCCACTATCATGCAATCTACAGCGGTCTCGGGCCCAGCGGGGAAGGCCCACACCTTGCGCAATAGTGGCTTGAAGTGGTTCCGACTGGTGTTCACTGGCAGTGGTTTGTTCTTTTGTACACACACACACACACACACACACACACACACACACACACACACACACACACACACACACACACACACACACACACACACACGCCAGCCTTCAGTCATAGCCAATTATGCCAGCTGACGTCACTGTCCACATGTGTAGGTTCGTCTGTTTTACGAGCAAGTTCGCGGACTTCAGGATGGTTATTCGGGCAAGCCAGGCCGCATCTCCATGGACGTGGACGATATATTTGGAGTCTAGTAAGTATTTCTAAAGATGCTGACAGATTTTATGTTCACCTTGTGACAGAGCTAAAAACCTTAGAATGTTTTCCTGTCATAGACGTTCTTATTTCTGTTACCATCATCGACTTTCCCTTCAAACAACGATGTAATGGATACTCCACTTGTTTCTTCGAATATTTGATTATGACTGAAGGCACGCGTGTGTAGACACGATACGACAATACACTTCTGGGACTCGTCGGTCAGGTATATACCCGAACATCTCTGACAAGGAAAAGTAGACTGTCGATTCCCGGCGTCGCTTCGCCAAAGACAAAGCTGACGTGGTCGTTTCGCTGATTTTACCGTCTTTCGTAAGAAAATCAATAGGCCTACGTGAGTCAGACTGTAAACACCCCCCCCCCCCCCTTCCCCAACAGTTTTCTGCAGATTCAGAATGACGCCGAAGACATACAGAAGTTACTGTTTGGATCTGACTTCACTGGCCCTACCTTCGGTCACTGCTCTGCAATAGTCAAAGTGTTGCAAGGCAATGGAGGAGTCAAGGACGTGCTGACGGCGCATGACACGTGGTCGTCCTACAATACCATGCTCCGCATCCTGAAGTATTATGACTTTTATCTGCGCCAGCGACCTACAGCATCAAGTGAGTTACACTCTGGCTGTAAATACATCCACTGGCAGATTATCCTACTAGATGACAATGACAAGCGATTATAACAGCTTTTCGTATAGGTAGCATCGTCTGATTGTCAACTCTGAGACTTTTTTTTTAATTTAACTTTTTCAACTCTCTATGAAACGGATTCATGCTTGTTAAATTTAACTTACAACCAGTCCAGACCTTAAACTCTAGATTCCAACGTTCAATATTTTCTTGAGTTTTAAAAGTAGGCCTGGTATGATTTTGAGATAGTCCTTTTAGGTGAATTCAATTAAATCAATACCATTGTCAGAAACAGGTAATATCTGTGCAAACACATGAAATCTTTTTTGTTTTGTTTTTGGGTTTTTGGTTGTTGTTTTTTTTTAATTGATGTATCGGGCACCTCTTTTGTTTCATTTCTTTGTGAGAGATTTCACCTCAGTTACGTTACATTTAGAGCAAAACTAACTGCAGCGTCGCCTTTAATTTTAATTTTGCAGGCCCAGCGTTGGGCAGTTCGTGGGCCTTTTCCTCCTACCCTGGGACTATGGTGTCCACTGATGACTTTTATGTCCTCTCGTCTGCTATGGTGGGTATCGGTCCTCACAGTATCAGACTCAAGACGAGCTACAAAAGTAACACTAACAAAACAAATATAATGCAGCAGCAGTGCTATTAATTCACTGCCGTTCATTGTGTGTTGCGTTTTTGTTCAAAACTGTGTGGGAAGCGTATCGCACGGAAAACCAGAGAAGCGCAAACCTTACACATAGCAGAGTTTCCGAGGTCACTGTTTCTGTATCTTATTTATATTAAACGAGCCCTAACCTGGGGTGGGTGGGTGAGTAGGTGGGTGAGGTGGTGTTTCAGGGTGTAACGCCCTTTTCCATCACGTAAGGATGATATCAAAGACGGGGCAACAAGAAAAAGGCCAGCACAATATTTGGCCCAGGGGGTACCGCGCGTATAAGAGTAGAAATGGCATACCTTTGGTCATAAGCTTCCAGAAGAAAGACTACTTGCCAGCTTCACTCTTACCCCGACAAGACGACCTTGGCCTTCTTCGGCGTTAGATAAAGTTGCATCATATTCCTTGCTCCGTCCGTGAGAGTCGCCTACGAGCTGTCTTACGCAGGTGTTTTGCTGACCACCTCAGCTTGCATCCAGTGTGTCTATGGTCCACATCTGGACCTGAAGCAAGTCAAGTCAAGTCAAGAATGTTATTCAGGATCCCATAGGGGCATTAAATATTAATTAACACCATCCGTAATAAATGTTCGCCATAAGGCCTTAACCTAACGTCTATTCCATTTGCTGCACTTTCAGGTAACTATGGAAACAACAAACCCAATTTTCAACAACGAACTGTACAAGCAGATAAGGCCGCAGAGCGTGCTGGAGTCCGTGAGAGTAACGGTCGCTAACCGTCTTGCGGACCATGGAGACACCTGGTGTCAGGCGTTTGCTTCCAATAACAGCGGAACGTATGTAGCATTTTACGTTTACTGTGCTGCGTCAACTTGATGTGAAAATGAGCAAGTCACTCTATGTTGTGTGCTGCCATCGCCACTATGTGTGATGTAAGCAGTGATCAGAACAAGTATACCATTCTGCTGTCCTGGTGTAGAAGTGCGATTCGTCCATGTTGAATGTTGAGTCGTGAATGTTGAGAGATAGATTACGTTTATATCACAGTTTTTTAATTATATTAGTTTTTATGTTGAATGTTTACAGAAGCTACATGATTGTGTTCAGGTACAACAACCAGTGGATGGTGGTAGACTACAAGCAGTATGACGAACACTTTCACCAGATCCTGCCGGGCTTCCTCACTGTCCTCGAACAAATACCGTGCGTTTACGTCAGTTTAAATCGTTACAATCGCAAAGTTTCATAAAAACGACAACACTGGAAAATCATGATGCATTATTACACGCATCTTTGTGAGATTCGCCCTGCGGTTGCTGGGCAACCTGACGTCATTAACTTAAATGGAAAGTAACCTTGAAAATAATGAAAATGAACAAATCGAGGTTCACTACCAGAAAGTGTTATCGATACAGTTGGAAAGAAGAGAGATGGTACGTTCTGGCAGGGAACCCTCGAAATCAGATATACCTTGTGATACCGTATCTAGTAAATTTTTACGTACCTAGTGTATGTTACGTTTGTCAAACAGAGGTACTGTCCGTTATGAGGACGTCACAGATGTTCTGCTCAACACGTCTTACTGGGCCAGCTATAACTTACCGTAAGTGTCTGGTGTATCGGTCCTTACAATAAAGTTTAAACGGGCTTATTAGATCCACGGCGCTTAAATACAAGCAAGCAATAGTGAATCCCTTACGTGTCCGAACGTAGGTTCAGTTCCACAAGATTCTAAATCAGGAAATGAGATAAATGATATAGCTAGCAAAAAGAAAAAAAAAGAAGAATTTTTGCACAAACCGGTACGGCAGTGACCATATGAACCTTATTGGCTCGCTAACAATATGTCCGCGTGAACTCTACTCTCTAGTTTCCAGCTTACCTACGCCGGGGTGGCGAACTTAGAAATATACTATGTAGTCGTACTCTCTGAAATGGGTCCAAGATTCGTGTGTACATTTCTGCCTGCAGTCGTCACCGCTTCATAATAAAGTAACAAAATAAATACTATCTTTTACAACTATGGCACATTATAGCAGTTTGTACCTCGCGAGGGTTTGTACCTTAATCCGGACGAAGCCATTCGTCTTCCTCAATGAATGGTTGTTGTTGTTGTTGTTGTTTTGTTTTGTTTTGTTTTTCTCCTGGGTTGCCTGAGCTGATAAAACTTGGTGGCGTACTTCTACATCTGTCGCGGACGAAGTAAGGTACTCTACCTCAGAACACACGAAGTAACTCCATGTAAAACAGTACGTTACTACGGCCGTTACTAAGAGCAATGAGTCATTTTTTTCCGCAAAATGTAGTGCATACTTTTGGCAACATCACAATGAACAAATATTTGGAAGAATCTAACTATTTTGTATCTTTCTAATCAACCCGTGTTGTTCAAGGACGCATTTATAAATAAATCGAACAGCATGCCTACATTTGAGTTGACAAGTTTAAAAAGTAGCGCCTTCCGAATACTGACGGAAATTCACGAGTTCTACCGAGTGTTATGTCAACGCAGCTGTCTTGACTTCAAAGGCGGGTCTCTCGAACTTGCCAACTAAGCCCAGGGTGACTCGGATATAGCGGATCGGTAGTCTTTGATTTGGTCTAGTGGTCTGCCTGCGGATCCTGAGGCATTCGGTTCAAATCCATTCGTAGTCAGGAATTTGGTTCCAATCAATCGGGAGCGTCATCACATATCAAGAGATGAAAGCTCAAGAATAACAAAGAAAAAGTAAAACAAATCCATCACATCAACTGTTTGTTTTGTATGGTTTTGCTGTCTTTATTTCTTTGTGTCGGTGTGTTTTGGTGTGTTTCGGATTGTTCTTGGTTTGCTTTTTCTGTGTGGGGGGGAGCCGGGGTGGCCGAATGGTAGAGCGTTGGACTTCTAATGCTCGGGTCGTGAGTTCGTATCCCGGCTGGGGCCAAATATTTGTGCTGGCTTTTTCATCGTTGCCCCTTCTTTGATATCACCCGTATGTGGTGGAAAAGGACGTTAAACCCCCAAACACCCTGCTTTATCTGTGGGAGGAGGGGTAGGGTGAGTTGTTTGGGGGTTCGCCTCCCAAAATATATTTAGCATTGAAAGAGTTGGTAGAAAACAATCCCAAAGTCCCGTCTATAACTGACTTTAAATACAAATACTGAAACATCCAGCTGAGTTACAACGTTTTCCTTTTGCCTGCAGGTATTTCTCAGATATTGCGGAGGAAAGTGGTCTGCCAGACATGGTTGCCAAACACGGCGATTTCTTCAGCCATGACCAGAGTCCCCGGGCCAGAATATTCCGCCGTGATCACTCTAAAGTTCACGATGTTGACAGCTTGACTCAGCTTATGAGGTAATCTCTCTCTCTCTCTCTCTCTCTCTCTCACACACACACACACACACACACACACACACACACACACACACACACACACACACACACACACACACACACACATTTTAATAAGAATGATACAGTTTCGACAAAATGTAATAGTGGTGTCTGTTGTCCTACGCTCAGTCGGCTGGGCCATCCGACTGTATTCCCCCCGCCCATCCCCCTGCTCCTCCCCCTCCTAGCACGCGCGCGCGCGCGCACACACACACACACACAGAGATGACAGAGGATTATTACGTAGACTCACTTTGGGTTTTTGTTGTTGTTGTTGTTGTTGTTGTTGTTTTTTGCCTTTTGTTTTCGGTGTGTGTGTGTGTGTGTGTGTGTGTGTGTGTGTGTGTGTGTGTGTGTGTGTGTGTGTGTGTGTGTGTGTGTGTGTGTTTCTTGGGAGTGGGAGGGGTGTTTGTTTGTTTTTTGGTTTTTTGGGGTTTTTTTGTGATGGTGGTTTAACTCTTAAAAGCCGGAGTCTGACCACCCCCTGCCCACTATGTAATAAAAAGAACAAGCCACTGCACACCAGTAGCAGCCACTTCAAGCCACTATTACGCAAGGTGTGGGCCTTCCCCGCTAGGTCCAAGACCGCTGCAAGTTGTACAATAGTGTCTTGACGTGGTTGCTACTGGTGTCTGAAGATTTCAAGCAACATTGCGCTTCTTGCATGGGCTTTTAAGAGTTAAGACCTGTCCAGCATTTCACATATTATGAAAAGATTCTCTCCTGTGAAGCATAATGACAATGAAACAATTACAAATTTTATTTGTCTGTATTTTTAGATACAACGACTTCCAGCTGGACCCCCTAGCTCGGTGTAACTGCACTCCCCCGTTCAGTGGGGACAACGGGATCTCCGCGCGCAGTGACCTCAACCCGCCTGATGGGCGTTTCCCGTTTCCTGAACTAGGCTTTGGTCTGAGAGGTGGAATCGACATGAAAGTAAGCAGTCTGGCGGCTCTTTGATTGCATTATCATGTTGCGCCCTTAGAATCAGTCCAGGCCTCAGATTTTGCCCATGGTTGTTTACCCCAGCAGAGTTCCATCATGGACGTAACAGTGACGGCTCTAGCACAAAGAAAGATGATTTTGACCTTTCGTGCATACTGACGACTCAGTGCAGAGCCTGAGAGGTTGGTTACCGGGTGGCTCGTTATGCCCATTTTGACACCGCCTTCTCTGATGTGGATGATATAACTTGAAACTAAAACAAACAAACAAACCGGCCCCCGTAGTGTAGTGGGTAGCACGGCTTCGGACCATGGACCGGGAGACCCGGGTTTGAGTCCCAGCCGAGGCAAGCGGGATTTTTCCTACCTAGGTCGGCTCCTCCCAGAGCGGGTGTGCTATGGGCCCAATGGGGAGGCTGTTATCACACCTCCTCCGTGGATTCCACCCATTACCTAGTAGAAACACCACTGGAACTGACAAAGAGTTGCGGCAGCCAAAAAAAAAAAAAAAAAGGAAAATGCCAGAACAACTGAACTTGGATTTTGGTCACCCAGTCAGGATTTGAACAGACTCACGAGCCGGCCGTAGGCAAATTCAACGTCAGTCCACCACTCTAGTTGCCCGTGTCAGCTTAGTTTGTTCTGACTCAGTGAAAGAAAGAAAAATGTGGTGTATATAGAGAATTCGGTGGCTTTTAAGTAATTTTTCCATGCCCTACATTCAGTGATGCTCCATGTGTCTTAAAGTCTTGGTATTGTAAGTACAGTATACGCCGGTTATAAGAAACTCGAGGGGGGTGAATTTTTTGGTTTCTTATATCCGAGTTTTCTTATATCTGAAAGTCGGATATAAGAAAGTATTTTGAAAAATATTTCTTATAACCGAGTTCAGTGAAAAAAAGGCTTAAAACATTTCTTTCTTCTCAGTTCGTGTATGTTTTGCATTAAATTAAGAAATATCTGGTTTCTCTTAAAGACCTGCACAGAATATATATGTGTAGAGTTAATATACACCAGTGCGCTTGTGTCCTTCAATGTCAGATTTTTTTGTTTGAACGTGAAAATACTGTTTTTGCTTCCCAACTGTAGCGCTGGCGGTCATGTGGTAAAGAAAAAACAAAACAAAAAGAAAAAAAACAACCAAACCAACCAACCAACCAACCAAACAAACAAACAAAAAAGAGCTAAGGAGAGAGAGAGAGAGAGAGAGTTAGATTCAGAGTTATTCAGTGAACAATCTAGTCTTACCAACGAAAAATTTTGGGAACACAAGTTTTATTTTTTTCTTTTCAAAGTGAATAATGTAATCATGATTATGTACGATTTAAGAATTAAAATAAAAACAGATTGCTGAATGTACTGCCTGTACAACTGTTTAGTAAATAAAAATAAAGTTTTCATTTCTGTCAATGTCTTTTAATTGTTCTCGTTCATGTACATTTACTGTACTGTAGTTGTGCATGCATACTCTTATGCAACGCTAACAACACGTTCGAAATGATGACACAGATTACGAAGGTAGATCTTGTGTTTGCTCACTTCTATCCCGGGTAGGGGGAAGAGTGGGGGGTGTGACAACCACTTCCTGGAGATCGGAGATATTGCAGTGTAGACAACAACAGTTGTCTGCAGCAATGTCGCTGCTGCAAATATCTCCACATCTGACCCCCAGGAGCGTGTTGGAAGAGCGTGATGGCAGATATATTCCCCCAAATCATGCCCAACATAGGCAGAGAATGCTTTCTCATGTCTACACATCAAATCTACTATTAGTGCTCTTATGTTCTCGTGATACTCCTGTGACCCACACACTTCAAAACTTCGGGCTCTGTACAGACAGTTCTCGTCCCCTACAATGTTATCGACTTTTGTGGGTATCCCGAGTTCTCCTTTAGCTTGGCGTTCTGGCAGAGTGGTTGGCGCCGGAAGACCTAGTCTTCGAGACTGCTGCCTACGCCAGGCAGCAGTCGTGGGCATAAAACTTTGCGTCGGTTCTTGCCCCCTCCCTTTAAACTGGACATCATCCACCATCTCTTCCATCCCTTCTTCCTTCTCTCTGTCTTCTTTCATCCCGTCTTTCCTTTCTTTCCTCTCTCTGTCTTCTTTCATCCCGTCTTTCCTTTCTTTCCTCTCTCTGTCTTCTTTCATCCCGTCTTTCCTCTCTCTGTCTTCTTCCATCCCGTCTTCCCTTTCTTCCCTCTCTCTGTCTTCTTTCATCCCGTCTTTCCTCTCTCTGTCTTCTTTCATCCCGTCTTTCCTCTCTCTGTCTTCTTCCATCCCGTCTTTCCTCTCTCTGTCTTCTTCCATCCCGTCTTCCCTTTCTTCCCTCTCTCTGTTTTCTTCCATCCCGTCTTCCCTTTCTTCCCTCTCTCTGTCTTCTTTCATCCCGTCTTTCCTCTCTCTGTCTTCTTCCATCCCGTCTTCCCTTTCTTCCCTCTCTCTGTTTTCTTCCATCCCGTCTTCCCTTTCTTCCCTCTCTCTGTCTTCTTTCATCCCGTCTTTCCTCTCTCTGTCTTCTTCCATCCCGTCTTCCCTCTCTCTGCCTTCTTCCATCCCGTCTTCCCTTTCTTCCCTCTCTCTGTCTTCTTTCATCCCGTCTTTCCTCTCTCTGTCTTCTTCCATCCCGTCTTCCCTCTCTCTGCCTTCTTCCATCCCGTCTTCCCTTTCTTCCCTCTCTCTGTCTTCTTTCATCCCGTCTTCCCTTTCTTCCCTCTCTCTGTCTTCTTTCATCCCGTCTTTCCATTCTTTCTTCCCTCCTGTGTCTTCTTTCACCCATTCTTCCCTTTCTTCTTCACCAATCCTGTCTTCTTCTACATCATGTGTGTTTCCCTTTTCTTTCTGCATTGCTCTGAAAAAGTCAGTGATAGTTCTCTGAGATTTAAGGCTTGCAATGTGCTTTACCAGCAAATCACTGAACATATTAAACGGACTCATGATGTCATCACTGCAACCAGACTGCAAACAGAACTTCTTCAGTTTCTCTAAATAGTCTAATGCAGAGCTTGTTGAGATTCTTTCTAGTCCTTCCCCACAGTTGTCCTCTTCGTCGGATGCATCTCCGTCGACCACTGTGGAAGTGGACGGCGGAGAAGCGCAAGTAGCTGACTCTTCTGTAGCGACGTCATCGTCCACACTGACGTATTCCGATGGGTCGATGTTCCATTCTGCAAACAATCGCGCAAGGAGAGGCTCTTGTTCCTCGTGATCTTTGGCGTTGTGATCATCCAAGTTGTCGTGTGCACCATCAGCTTTTCTGAAGCCTGCTTTACCAAAGCTGTTGGCGATTGTCGCAGGTGTGACCTTGTCCCAGGACTGCTTCAGGACACAGACTGCGTCGAGGAGAGAGGGCTTGAAGTCTTTCGCTGATTTTCCTGCGTTGACATGCGCCAGCAACTTGTAGACCACTGCCTTCCTGAAATGCAGTTTCAGGTTATGTATAACGCCAACATCAAGAGGTTGCAGCTTCGACGTAGCATTTGCTGGTAGGAACAGGATCTTTGTTGCCCTCAAGCTTGGAAGTTTTTGGTGCACCGTTCAATTGTCCATCACCAACAGAATTTCTCTGTTTTGCCTGTACATGTCTCTGTCAAGATCCTGAAGCCATTCCTGAAAGACAGCAGTCGTCATCCATGCGGAGAGGTTCGCGCGGTAGTCAACTAGGAGAGTCGTCAAGTCTTTGAAACAACGTGGCCTGTTGAACTTTCCAATAGTCAGGAGGGGTCTCTTGTCAGAACCGTCCATATTGGCACACAGCAGAATGGTTATTCTGTCGTTTCGTCAACGTTATACACATCCTGTGCCTCGTACTTCCTCAGTGTTGGCAGAAGGACATTCTGAACCCATGCATCAGTCACCTCTTCATCAACACAAGCCCTTTCTCCACTCACAGCTTTGAACGAAATTCCATGTCTTTTTTTCCATCGATGTAACCACCCGTCAGAGCATTTCCAGTCTGACAACGAACATGCTGCCAGTTCTTCCGCCTTCGTTTTCAACATTTCTCCGTCGACAGGGATGTTTTGTGACCTGCACATCCGTGTCACAGTAAATCAGTTATTTGTTTAACTATGCATAACATGGGAGGATTGTGCTTTTATAATCAGGGGGTCGCCCCATCTTTTTAAATCTGTTAATAAAAGAACCCTCTCCCCCTCCGCTTTCACCAAACCATTTTTAACCTAGCGCTTGGGGTTGCGAGAGTGTGTGAAACCACTCCTCAAGTTTAGTGAGTATGGAATACATGAGACACACAGAGAGACACACACACGCGCGCACAGAGAGAGAGAAAGAGGGAGAGAGAATTCCCTTGTATTTAAAGGATATATTGAAAGTGCATTATGTATCAACTTTTGATCTATAAAACACTCTTCCCAATAGAATATGATATGCGATGCTTTCCATGTCTAATTTGGCTTAAAAAAGCTGCAAATTAGCTTTTTTTCTGTTGGGAGGGTTAAGGGGGTTGGAGGAAAGATGGACCACGTATATTGTCAAAGAAAGGAATTGATCAACAGTTAGTCTAATTCTCCTTAACGCAAGCCCTGTAGACAGAGACAGGCATACAGAGAGAGAGAGAGAGAGAGAGCTCCTAATCAGGCCAAAAAACAAAATAATAATAAAAACAACATATAACAATAGAACAACAAAAATGCATCACTTATCACGGATCACATTAACAATAATAATAATAATACAGTAATGATAATAATAATAATAATAGTGAGACAGAGAGACTGAGGGGGAGAGACTGGGGGGGGGGGGGGGGGGGGGGCGGGGGGGCAAAACATACCGTGTTGCTGCGAACCAATTCAAAAGCTCTGTGTCCACAGATTCGAGTTTCGGTCCTCTGTTGCGCTTCATGTCTGGGTTTTTACTGGTTTCATATTGCTGCAAGTATTTCTGCTTGTCCTTTATGATTTTGGACAGCGTAGAAGCAGGGACACTTAGCTCAGTGGCAATTGTTTTCCTCTGTTTGCAGGGATTCTTCTCCACATAATCAATAATTTCAAATTTTCTCTTCAGAGAAAGTGATTGTCTCACTTTCTCCGCCATTGCTGCTATAGAGTTTCTTAGAATGAGTGAAATTTTCTTGGAAATGTACTTTCGGTTTCTTAGAATGAGTGACATTTTCTTGGAAATGTACTTTCGGTTTCTTATATCCGAGTTTTTGTATCAAGTGGGACAAGAAATTTGCTTTCCTAAAACCGAGTTTTCTTATAAGCGAGTTTCTTGTATCCGAATTTTTGTAATACATAATAAAGAAGAGTTTGGCCGGGGGGGAAAAATTCGTTGGCAATAACCGAGTTTTCCTATATCCGAGTTGCTTATATCCGGCGTATACTGTATTGACATAAGTATCAGCGCCACACTCTCAATTCCACATGAATGGTGCGTCAGATACTAGTTTGAGTCAAGTCCGGGAGCGGCCCCGGGATATTGATCTTGAACGGCCCAGCACACGTGATGTTGATGCGTGTGTGTGTGTGTGTGTGTGTGTGTGTGTTTTGATGTGTGTGCCAGTGAAGGCAAGGCAGGCACCGTGAGTCTGCACGTTACTTTTGGGTCAATAGGGTAGCGAAAAACTGTCCAGCCAAGTTCCTGCCCCGCCAGACTAAGCCCTCAGTGCCGGTCACTCTCAAGATGATCTGCCCGGCGCACACAGCCTTGATCTTGACACGAGGCCAAATCCCTGCAGACCACGTGCACGCTCCTGTTTCCAGTTACTGTATCAGAGTGTGCATTCTACTCTTTTTTTCTGTTCCAGTTAACGTCCATCGGCTTGACGCGGACAGGAGACATTTTGGCTTTTCGCGCCATCAGCGGCCCGACCTTTGACCCCCTTCCCCCGTTCCGGTGGAGCACGGCCTTCAACTCCAGCAGCAGGTCACACTTGGGACAACCTGACCTCTGGAACTTTGGACCCATCTGGTACAATGGAACGTTTTAACGATGGATACAATTAGCCCTGTTCATTAGTCTGATTGATTCCCCCCCCCCCCCCCCCCCCAATTCCAAAAGTGTGTAACTCCTGGTGCACGGGGTGTGAACACACCTGTGTTTGCAGGCAACAAACTTTCCCTGAATTCACATGATTCAAATGTGATATAACTTTCATAGAATATGCATAGTTATGGTTTTGACGATTTGCATACTGACATGTATTATGATAACTCTGTTGTGTATTTGAAATTCACATAATCCACAGTGTCGAGTTACACATACAAACGTAATATAGTAACAATGCTTTTTTAACACACATACAAAGAAAAGTATTTTTTTAGAAGTTTCATTGTTAACTTTTATTTCAGAAGGGAATCAAAATAACACAAATAGGTGTTATGCACTATGTACAGTTGGAAGTGTATGTACATTTTTTTAAAGAATACATGTACCATAGAATACTGTAAGGAAAAAAATAGGATGCAATACTGGAAATTTCGATTACAATTAGCTGCAATGAAAACGCAATACAAATTGAGGCACAGTTAATGAAAGCACAGAAGCAAAGTGTTGTGCAGTTTGAAAAAAGGCATACGCACTTTTATCACCAACAAAAACTCACACCAATAGTCCCTCAATACATGAACAGCAGATTACCAGCTTGTGCCTGTCCATCTTCATATTTGCACAGATCTGGATTAAACTAGACGTAACATTATATGTGAACATCTCATTCTGACTCTTGCTTTCAAACACTGCTACCAAAACAATTAGGTTCCTCCAATTGTTTCAGTCCGAGTCAAAATAATCAAGCTTCTAAATTCTATACAAGTTACTTTTCCCGAAACTGCCATATACAAATATAGTGGATAATAATGAATTTGCCTGCAAAACTGTGGAAATAACCTCAAATCAAGTAAGACCTGAAAATACATTCACACCATCTGCATTCCACATCTCTCTCTTCCTCTTCTCACACGCACAACACGCAAATGTATGCAGTCAAGAACAGATACTGATTATCATAATTTCTAAGATGAAACAGCGAAATTTTTTGTCCTTTTGGGTGAAGTGGTTACAAATGATTGAAGCAAATAAAACCAGATTATGGTCTTCCAAAGATTCATGCTGACAAAATACAAGCAAAAATTGGATGGGCTGCATTTTGTCAATTCCACTCCATCTGGCAGTGATTTAAAAAAAAAAAAAAAAATTTCAGTATTTTAACAACTACTTTTCTAATCTACATAGACAATGGTTTAGCATGTGGTAAGCTTTTCACATAGGCGTAATTGACTAACCCACTATCATTGTTGCATACAATCTCTTAATTATTCTAATATCTTCAGAGCTACTTTAGCCTTCATAAGGCAGATCAAGCCATACAAGTTTGCAAAAACCCTGGCAGAACATGTCAATAGTCCAGAAAAAACCATGAAGCAAGCTGGAAAAAATACCTGGAAAACATTTTTTTTAAAAATGCCAAAGATGTGATCTTGGACACTTCATGCACACATGCATCATTCATCAATTGCCAGCTTGTATGTGTTTACATGCAGGGCTTAGTATCTGCAGAACATCATACCGATTCAAATTGAAATGTCCCCTTACATGTACTTCTTCACCATAGTGACTTATATCCTATCATTTCTGCGTCCTATCATTTCTGCGCCATAGTCGTTATGACTCAGGACATATCTCCCATACTTTTACAGTCAGCCAGGACATGTGTGTTCTTATAGTTTCACGGTCGGTCGTTTGGGGTCGGATCTCGGCTAAAAGCCGAATTTTTTTTTTTTTAAAGCCGATGATCTGTCTGTCACGCCGGCTGGCCGAGCCGAAGTTTTCAGGAGTGAATCGGCTCGATTATGTCCGTTTCTGCGAGATTCCTGTGCTGGCTGGACTAACTTCCAAGAAAACGCAACTTTCGGTGAGGATATGTATCTACAGAACATCTTTAATTCATGGAGGTGGAGGGAGCACGTAACAGTAGGGAATCTAGTCGAAAAACTTGTGAAACTGCCCCGGCATAGAGAGCCGAAACTTTCTGTAAAAAGCCGAAACTTTCGGCTAAATCGCCGAAGAAAAAAATCCTGGCAACATCACTGTAGTTTCCATGGATATGAAGCCATGCATATGATGCTGGGTGGCCAAATGAATAGTTCTCTTATGGGGGACAGTTGTAAGTGTCTCTCTGTAAGTATAGCAACTTTACGTTACTCAACAGTTCATTGTATAATATTGCATTGTACCTGGACACATGCCAGCAGTTGTTTTCATTTATACGGTGAATGCACTGACAGTGTCACCAAGTCAAATAGCTATCACAGCAGAAATGCCTTGCATTATGTCTCTGGTCAACTGATGATGGGCTCTGGAAAGATCCAATGTCTACACCAACAATACAAAATTAATACGCAACAGGTTAAATCTAAACAACAGAAAAAAAATCCTTGTCATTATTACTGGCATTAGAAGAGGAAAAAGGACAAACAAGCAAAGGTAGATCCGAAAAGAAGTTCTCAAACTCCCTTCCAAACAAGCTTGCCCCTGTTCATATACATTGTATATTTGCTGAATCTCTTTCACCGCCTGCTTTTAACAGAAGTACACTTGCTCACTTATCTCACAAGTAACGTACTTCCATAAATACTGATACAGGTATTACAAATCTCATCCATTCCCTGAGACAAAGGGCTAGACATTAACTTCTCACTGTCTGCATTCATCATCGAATTAGGAGTGCCCAAGTGCAAGGATTCAGTAACTACAGGGTCCATACAGGTTCACAGTCTCAAAAATTCATGACTTTTCCATGACTTTTTTGGGCCAACTCTCCTGTTTTCCATGGCACCTTCCTCACCTTCTTTCACACTGACACACGCAAGGGTAGAAATTATGAGCTTATCCAAGTTAACGCAGTCAGCAAGACCAATGTTCAGAGTCAGTCATTAGCCTTATGGGAAGGCACTTTGTTGGTATTTTTGGTCATCAGTCCTGTGACTAGTGTGAGTAATCACCAAGCTGACCGTTTCACTGTTGGGCTCAAAATAGCGTCCATATAATTCCAAAATTCCATGACTTTTCATGACTCTTGAGATAATTTCATAACTTTCCAGGCCTGAAAAAGCTATTTCCAAATTCCATGACTTTTCCAGGATTCCATGACCTGTATGGACCCTGTAACTAACTATCAGATATGGTATTGTTGGTATACAATGTTGGTATTTAACCCCTGACCTCTTTATCACTTTATGGCAGCTATGGTACATGTAGCTGCGAAATCTATATCCAGATCCAATACTGCATTCTCACCAACGTTTTCTCTGATGAAGTGACTCGATGTACTTAAAACATCCAAGTGGAAGCTCTGACAAAAAAAAAAAAAATTCACTATCAAGTTTTTGTCATCATAATCATCACTTTATACACTAAATAATGCAGATTTTGTATTTGACAAAACCTTCAAAATCATGAGCTTTAATCAGAACATCTGCCACAGCCTGAGAGCAAACCTGGAGTGGGGGGAAGACAGGAGGGAAAACATGCTTTTAAGAAAAAATTCAGATCTGTTAACATCGTGCACAAACGCACCCCCTCTATTGATACATGTATTACAGACAGAAATGCTGCTATCCTATCTCTCTTTTAAACAGACTCATTCAAGTCAACATATAATGCTCCGTAAGTGCCGAAAATCGCATCAAAACGCCTGCACAGAGTCACATTCAATGTCATCCCCTTGCTGCCTTTATCAGTATAGTCTCCATCATAATATCTTTGTGCAACGTCAAGTCACACAACATTTGCGCTGCACACCAAGTATCTTTGTAATATCAGCATTTCTGTTAGAGGAGTGAAGAAAGCATCTGTGGGCAAGTGAAACCTCCATCTTTAGATGAACTGAGAGGGCTGGCTGGCAGGCCACACACATCGCATAGCAAAGAACCAACAATCACTCCGGCTGAAGAGCACACTGGAATGGAGAATCTCTTGGCGCAGGTAACAGAACCAACAGGCCCCTGCTGAGAACTACCCCTGTGATGGAGAAAATTTCTCTATCATCTGAAGGCAGCCCTCTTGCAGGAGAAAAGGAACACAGCATGTCTGGAGCAAACGTCTTTTGGAGACTTCAGTTCCCTGGTCATCACAGATAATCTCTTTCAGGCTTTCTCTGAGTGCCACAAATCTGCAACTGCACATGGACAGTACTTTTGTATCTTTTGGTTATTATTTTTTTTTCAATCTTTCAATTTTCGTTGTATAGATATCTGAAAGGTAAAAGCATAATTGTAAAGGCAAATACATGTACAAACATTTGGGCAAGATAAAATGTCAAATTGGAGCCCAAGCTCAAATATCACAAACTCTTAACTTGCTGATTGGAAACATTTCATTTTCCGTCCTTTTTAACTGCTTGATGGCTTGAAATATACACAGAGTATGTCTGTATGGGCTGTCGATGGCCTATGCTCCACGTGGAGCCAAGGGCCTAAGTAAGTAAGTAAGATGTCTGTATGGGCCTCTGACAATCACTAGAACTTGCATTACATGAAATGAAATCAGACTTACTCAGAATGCAGGCGATTCATTTAGTCAGTGTGTAAGCCAAATACTCAAGCAGACGGTTGGGGACAGGCAGGGCCTCAAGATCTGGCGTTGGCACAAGACTGCGCACTGCACGTCGACAAATGTGCATCAGCGAGTCTGGTGTACTTGGAGTGGACAGCACCGACAGTGAACCATGGCTGCACCTGTTTGATGAGACAGAAACATACATCTGAAAGTTTGTATCATGACAACCATGGTGCAATACTTGCCAAAGTTCAATAAGATAAGTGTGAAAAAGGAAGCCAAAGAGCAAAGGTTCATAAACATTTGTAAAGTTCAAAGATTCAACAATACAGAAACTGTAGGAGATGCTTGGAGGGAGACTGCATCTTATGCAGCCAGTTATTTGAAGGCAAGTCTACAGTGATCTCCCATCATCTGCTGGTGTCCTTAGTTATACATAATGACAGTGTCAAAAATAAGTCATAACCACTGAATCAGTCTTACAAGGCTTTCCAAAGCTGACAAAACTGCGACGCTGATTTGCTTACACATGGCTGCCATTTATTAAAGTTCTGTCAAACTAACATTCCCTTTGTGCCAAATTTCATCAGCACTCAAAAGCCTAGCCAGGTTGGAATACATTACATCTTTACTTCAATAACCAGAGACCTTCACAATCTATTCTAGCTCCAAAGAGAAAAAAAAAATCTATTCTAGACAAAAAAAATTTTTTTTATATTTGCAAAAATAACACAAATTGGAGATGGGATGATGCCAACAAACCTGGGAACCTATACACACTAGCAACAAGAGGTGCTATATCCGCAGCAGACGCAGAAAGTTTTTGGCTTTCTGGCTGCCACAACACATGAAGACATGTCCTCCCATCTTGTCCGTGTTCTCAACTGCGAAGAAAATTATCGGGTTCCAATGACATGATCAAAATGGGCATCATGTGCCCACATTTACAATTCAACTAACAAGTGAGAATGAAAAAAAAAAAGAGCCTAATAATCACATTTCAAAAGGCCAAAAAATTACCTCCTACCACAGAAACTGGTTGTGTGCCTACACAAATAAATACATGTATATAAAGCAATCTAAAATATAAAAAAATAACTCCTACTTTGCAACTAAAATTGTATGGTAAACCATACTGCATGTGTGCTGATGTTATGTTGTTTTGTCCCTTTCTGTTCTGCATGAGAGCTGTACAACGAAGTTTGTTGTTGGTGGTGTTTTTCTTGTTTTCTTTTTCACTTAATGCAATTCGTAGTTTAAAAAAAAAAAGTACAACCAACACCAAAAGGCTTCCCCCCTCTTACTATTTTACACGCGCAAGTGCTAAAAATGCACAAATAGTTTAGGTACAGTTCAGCACATGATGGCCGAGATGGTAGACGACATGCAGTTCATTTAAGGACCTGTTAGATGTACCGAAACTACAGTGTAACAGGTTTATACATCCTGGTATTTACCAGTGACAAAACACTGCCCTCAGACCAACATAGTATACACGCAGAACTTAAAAGCAACTTCAAGTAATCTTGCCTGCATTTTGAAACTTGTTCTGTGACCTGCACGATAGGTCACCTCGTAACCTACTCGTACTGCCACAACAGCATAATCCAAACGGAGCACTGTATTGTTGTATTCTTTCGTCACTTCAATTCGGACACAATACTGTGCACTCTATCTTCTATGATTTGTGTACTAATTTGTGTACACATCCTCAAGATAAAAATGAACAAGGACAATGAGCAATATCGATTTATTAGGTTAACGGCGCATTCAGATAGTTTTATCTTTCAACTGGGTCAGCTTGGGTGGGGAAAAAAGCCGAGATACGGTGGAGAAGAGAAGAGAGGGTGGGGGAGTAGGGGGGGGGAGTGGAGGGGGGGGGAGGGTGGTATGTTGTAGCTGAATAGTTTGACCCGATAATCCCCTCTCTCTCTCTCTCTCTCACACACACACACACACACACCGTCACTAAAAAGCGCAAGTCGAACCAAAACCTGAGGAGGAATAAACTGAACAGTAATGGTCTGACAAGCTGCAACCACCACGGAAAGTCCTGCACGTCAGCAAAACTACCTGTGTAGACAAAACAAGTTTCCATAACCCAAACACGCTGTTTGTGCCGAGGCCGGAGAGCAGTAAATATTTGCCAGGTCACCTACTGGCGTAAAATCGGGACAGACACTAGCTACCGTGACTGAGCTGACAAAGAGCAGGGCGAGGGTACAACCATATGCCCGATTTCAGCCTACCCGCACCCGCACTCCGACGCCGCATAAAGCTTGTGGGGGTAACTAAAAATACTTTGTTTACACGATACTCATGACTTACATGACGTAAATAGGACTGGCGCGGGGATGATGTTACGACAGGCAAGCAAAATCGGCCTGGCCCATTTCAAAATATCGGGTACGCTTACGTGCAACTTCGTAACACTTAGGCAACAAACGAACGAACACGTTTTTGTTTTCGACCGAAAGACATTTTGAAATACACTGGCCAAAGTCCAATCTACCGTTGCTTACACACACACACACACACACAGAGGAGTGGGGGGGGGGGGGGGAGAGAAGCACAGAAGAAAGAAACAGACGCCTGTCAGTGTGAATTCATTTTCAGACACATAACCTCTGCCTAAGAATTCACCCTCCGCCGCTGAACTGGAACTAAAACAGTGTAAGCTATTCCTGAATAGGTCATACAGAATATTTCCTTTCCAAAATAGCCTGTGATTAGTCACAACAAAGCACGCTTGCATCTAAGTATATGGCAAACTGTGTTGACTTGGGTTGACCTCACACTGCATTGCAAATGTCAAAAGATAATACATGTAGTAGCTGTCCCTGACCTTGTTATACATGCCGTCGATCGCAAAACCAGTTTTCGCAGAGCTCTGCGTTTTTAATTTTAAGTTCCTGATAATCGCTCTTGCTGAAGATTTACAAATGCACAATTTTAAAGATTGTGACAGAAAGGCTGAGTGTACATCACAATATGCCATCAAGTTAACGCCCAATAATAAAATTATGAGCAGTAAAGTCTGGGTGCTGCAAAGCCCGTGAACAGATGTTCCACAAACTCGCTTATCTTCTGACAGCTGAGTGTTTACAGCTGAGTGTTTACAGCTGACAAGGTGGACGGCACAGCAAGATTAATAATGATGAACAACAAAGGACCATATTGACTGTACACCTGTACAGGCAGGTCTGACAGTAGCAAAAATATTCATGCATGCAATGTGCATGCAACAGACGCAGCGTGATCGCCCTACATTTTCTCTGCCAAGCGTTTGTCATCTAAATCTGACTAGACAGCCACTATGTTATTCGCACTCACACAAAGCCAGCATAGGTTGCTGTGACCTAGTGACACACACATCCTGCATTACATAATGCTGGGAACATAAGCTGATGGTCTCTGTGTGTGTGTGTGTGTGTGTGTGTGTGTGTGTGTGTGTGTGTGTGTGTGTTTATCTGAAGGGCAACAACGTGACTGAGGACACAACCACATACAGCTTTTTCCTGTTTCCTCAACACTCTCCAGCTTCATAAGTAGAACAATGCAGACAGACGTGTGTAAGGATGGGCACAGCAAGTAGGAAGGAGGTCATTCAGTTAATCTGTTAAGGCAGTGAACTCTAAGGACTAGGTTTCAGTTGTTCCCCATACACACAAAAAATCTGACCCTGTGTAGCTGGCTGAAACATTACTGGTATCCTGCACACTACTCACGACCTGTGTAAAGAAATAGCTGCAAGGTCCTCTGCTTACAGGGGTTTGTGTGTGTGTGTGTGTGTGTGTGTGTGCGTGTGTGTGTGTGTGTATGTGTGTGAGAGAGAGAGAGAGAGATTATAGTTTTGTACAACTAGAACACACGGTATACTATGGGCAAAGTACCAACAACGCAACATAAATTATCAGCACTTCAACTCAGCACTAGGGACAGACAGCCCCACAGTATGACATGAAGTGCGTGCACTAGGCTTGAATGGATGGGAAAAATGTCAGCCTGTCTGAAGCTTGAAACTGCATACATGTACTGACACACGCACAGTATGTGTGTGCATGACCGACTGAATGCATCTGTTTATGTAACTGCACTTCACCTGCCATCTGAACGTGTGGCACCGACCTACTTCTGCAGTGAAGTGCTATGCTCCTAGTCGCACATATATATATAAATACATGTAAATAAAAACAATGGACGAGATAAATGAAACACTGATCAATTTTTTAAAAAAGTCCTTGAGTGACAGTTTCAAACCCAAACTTCACAATGAAACTAAAACAAACCAGTTTACAACAGTTACCTTATGGCCTACACCCTGTCCTCCCCTACCAACTATCCTTCTAAAAAAAAATAATAATAATAACAATAATAATAATTAAATAAACACAGCTTACCAGAAAATACAAATTTACAAAACATTCATTTATTTTAGATACTGCTTGATGCGAAGCATACAACTGTAAACGCTCTGATACAAATTTATACAAAGAGCCATCTGATATGAAGAAAATTGTAGCGATATATGCCGGTATTGTAACATGAACAGTTTCTGAAAAAAAAAAAAAAAAATTCCGCTCCAAATTTTAAAAAAAAAGAAGAAACATTTACAACTTCACAGGCAGATATCACTACAAGCTTCAGAAAACAGACACACACAATGAAGGATTGATCAAGCAGCATTTATGTTAAAAAAAATTAATAAAGTCTTGAGTAAATGAAAAATGAATAAATGTGAGAGAAAGAACAAAGATACTAACCCAACAGCCAGCAGATGCCCATCAGGTGAGAAGGAGCAACACAGAGCACCGTCAATCTGTGCTATGGCTGAGGGATCACTCAAATCCTGCAGTTGCCAGACGCGCACATAACTGTGTGACAAACAAACACACGCTTTGTCAGGGCAGTAAGACCATCTGTAACTCAGATAGTGTAAACATGAAGATTGACAAATCTTTATTCACTTTTGTCCCCTGAAACACATTTGGCAACCTTTCCTCGCTTCTTTCCAAAATGTGAATTACTCATGCAAAAATCTTGCACAAGCACTTACTTGAAATTTCTGAGAATGATCTGTAGAATTTGTAGAATCCTGATTCGTACCCCTGAGCTCAGATATGTTATTAAGTTAGAATTCAGTTTAATCACCCCCTCATGAGAAGAAAATGAAACAAAAGAAAATCTCTTACCCGTCCTCTCCAACTGAGGCCAGCCTAGTGCCGTCTGGTGCAAAGTCGACTCCCAACACATAATGATCATTGGCTCCGCCTGCGTAGATGGGTCGTGGACTTGGATGCAAGTGCCTGAAACATCAGAATTTTACAGTTACAACTGTCTCCTTTTGACTACAAAGCAATAAGTAGCCGATGATGAAGAATTGCTCAAAGGAAAATAGAGATTGCCACCGGCTGACAGACAACAGACAATGGAGGGACAAAACACAGACATCACTTTGTTTCCATATATAATTTTAATTATATGTACATGAGCCAAAAATTTGAAAAATATAGAAGGGGTTTGAAAGCTGAACTTTACTTTGATTTGCACTCACCCAAGTTCAGCCAAAATGCTCTGCGTGTACACATCCCAAATGATGACACGTGTGTCACGAGAAGCAGTGGCCAGCAGAGCACCATCTGGTGAGAAATCGCAGCTGACAACATCGTGGTGATGCCCTTCTAACCTTACTCGCTTCTCAACACTTCGACCCTGGATTTCAAACAACAGCACCTGAAACACAACGTGAGTGAAACACGTTAAGTGGATCAGAATCAAAATATCACTCATGAGTGACTGCAATTCTCTGTACATGCATCTTGGCAGCATTCTATTTTTATTGACACCATGCCATTTGATTAGAAAGAAAGAATGCACCTGTCCACAAGATCAATGCTCAATACAGTAAACTGCATACAACATAACATGGTTTAACAAAGACACTGACAATATTCATAGAAAATGTAGATAGATCTACATGTACTATACTTTGTAAAATCTGCACTTACAGTTTTATGGCTGCCAGCCACAGCCATGAAGTTTGTTTTTGGAGACCAGCGACAACTGAAGGCATGCTTCGTGTTCGTTTTGATGGTCAGGTACAGGTTACAGTCTCCCTGCTGGTCAAATTCCCACAGTTTTACAAAACCATCCTTGGAAGCAGATGCCAACCGTAAGCTGTCATCTGATGCGAAGTGAAGATCTCCCACAATGTCTTTGTGATCAAGCAGTTCACACAGCAATGACCCTGTATATCAAACCAAATGTCAGAATGAGACATCTGCAACAGTCAGCCACTGCTTCAACTGTGTGCCCCACTGGTATTATTTTTCTTCTGAGCCAAAAACCACCAAGCTAGCCTTACAGCACAACACAAGATATGCACACGGAGATGCCTCTACTCTTTGCAAGTGAAGATTTGGGGGGTTTTTTTGGTGTGTTATGAATTTTTTTTTGTTTAAATCCAGGGTTTGCCTAGAGTCTTTCTACTTTCATTTTTAACAATTTCAGACGAACTTGCAGACACCATACATGATAGTGTATCTTTAGTTTGAATCTCCGCCAAGAGCAAACAAAATTTAAATTTAGCATGAGGTTCTAAACAACAATCCTAAGCAAGGTAAGGACAAATTAAAAATCTGGTAAGTGTGCATCCAAACTGTATAATGCCTTCTGAAAGATTGTAGGACAACTACCTGACTCGCAGTTCCACAGTTTGATGCGACCAGACGGGTGGCCTGTGGCCAGCACAAGTGTCCTGTTAAACTCCTGTCTCTTCCAGCTCTGCTTGTGGAAAATGTGAGTACTCAAACCAAAGGCCACAGCATGGACCATTTCTCCACAGTCAATTATGTGATACCTTCTGCCAGCAAGTCCTTTGTCATCACTGGGATCATGTCTGAAGCAAAAATGAAATAATGTAAAATCAGAAATAAAAAAGTTCTACACAACTTACATACATGTACATGTATGTGCATTTAAAAATAGGAAAAGGAGGGAAATTTGCATATATATATATATATATATATACATATATTATATATATGCACACATACCCCTCTGGCTCATTCTTCTCAACAAATGCGAATACTCTGCTACTCACAACTTTAAACAAATTAAGAATCGCAAAGCATTCATACACACTAACTTTAGAAAACCAAAAAAGTCTTGCTGACGCCCCACATCAACATTAAAGTTGATGAAATGGAGAAATCCACATGTATAAAAGACTTCTTCAGAAGCGATGAATCAACTGTTACTAAACTTTGTACAGAAAGGGCTACCCAAATTTTCAGACCCTAAGCAGGTCCTTTATCAGGGGAATGGATTATAGATTATATTTATGGATTATGAATAAAATATATATCATGGTCCCACAACAATACACAGTTTGCCCAAAACATTGATGAAGAAAATGATAATAATGCCACAGAACAACTGTCAAAGTGTCAATGTCTTACTTTTTCTGGCGCTGGGAATCCCAAGGAATGAGCTGTACCACACGATGTCCAGCTGAATATGCAAGAAACGATTTGTCTGGAGCCCATGCCACACTCCACCCCTCACAGCCGTTCTTATGTGGGTTGCGTCTTCCAATGCGAGTGGGTCCATGACACACTAACCCATGATCAAACTGTGTCACTTCTTTCGCACGAGCTGAAAAGCGAAACAACGCAGAGACACGGTTAGGATTTAATGGTTGAATGAGTTGATCAGGCTGGGGAATTGTTGTGGGGAAAAAAAGACTGAAACATAGGGATGCAGAGGCAGCATACAGGGGCAATGTCCCTTGTAAGAAAACAAATTTTAGCATTTTAAAGGCATGTAGTAGCCTCTAGCACCCAAAAGTAAAATACTGCCTTGGTACTGACATGCAAGTCTTCACAAGTCTTCAAAAATGAAGTTCGACTGTGCAATCTGGCACTTACATACATGTATACATGTACATGTACACGATTGTATCTGATTGTGCTGTCTTTTAGTGTGGTTTTTTTCCCGGCTCTTTTCTTTGGCTGAAACATATGTTGGGGGGGGGGGGATAAAAAAATTTGGCTGAAAACTGCAAAATTACTAAAAAATTCCACAGCGTAGCGTGGTTGATTGTGTTTGCCGTGTGCACAGGTGATGATGAGTTCACTGGACCACGCTATTTTCACCGTAACCGTGATGCTCAGCAAGAGCCTGCACTGAGGACGCAGGGGGATTGTGCTGTATGATCACACACTGTATACAGATCTTCATTTGTGTAAAGAAAAAAGCTGACCCACAAAAGAACGCCTGGCAAAATATGAAGAAACCTATTTGGGGACAGTTCTCCAGTATGAATGTAGGCTGGCTGTTCACAACCACAACACTCCCACGTGCTAACATGCTGATACATTAGGCATTCCTCCAATCAGAAGCCAGATTTGGTGACAAGCCCAGGGTCACGAAAAGCAATCCAGAACACAATGTTATTAAAATGTTGTATGATCCCTTACGTGGCCCCGCCCGATCTAGACTCAACCACAAACACCCATCACTCGTTACAGATTAATCGCCGTTGGCGAAACTTCCAGGGCAGTCGTCCTTATGGCAAGGAAACTCCGAAAGTCAAAACCCGCACGGGGCCTGTCCATAATGTCGGACATCAACATTGTAATCCGGCGGCGTACGTGTACGAATACATGTAACCTTCGGTATCTTCCAGTGTGCCATTCTGCATTGGTGTAGTACACTGTACCTGCAAACAGAAGTGGGCAAATCTTTCGAACATGAAATGTGTGTAGATATTCGTACTTACGGAGATGTGTGGGGTCGGCAAACTGAAAACACGGATCTTTCATCATCGGTACTTCTCTTCCTCAAGTCTAGTTGCCAAGACAGGAGTCACAGCGGCTGGGTGGACGACGAATAGTAAAGTTTATTATCCCCTCTAATTTTATGTGTTTCACTTTCGATCTTGAGCAGCGTATGCACCAGTAATTCTACGTCTTCTGCTATCGCACTGATAAAACATGTGTTGTATGAGCAGGCAGAGCAATGTGTGACTCGACTGGCATGCAACTCGCCGTCGACCGTCTAGCCAATGCGCGGTGACGTCGAATGCATCGCTGTGGTTGGCCAGAATCTAGGTCAATGAATGCATAGTACCCCCACTAAACACACGCAACTTCATGCGTGCATTGCTTTGACCACCAAAACTTTGCTTCGTTTTTTAACTCCAGTTTTTTGTGCCCCCCCCCCCCCCCCGGAATAAATTAGACAGTAGCCGGATCTCCGACCACTTTCAGTTTAGTGAATCTACTCATCTACACATTTGGGCAGACCGGCCAGATATACATATGGGTCGTCTGTATATAATACATATATACATGTATCTTTTAAAACCTGATTGTGTGTGTGTGTGTGTGGAACAGACGCGGGTGTGCTAACCGTCAGCTTGAGCTTATTTTGTATGTATTGCTTTTAATAACAAGATGACCACCAGCCCAATATGTTGTTTCCATTCAGTGACCTGCTGTAGTCACAGTCACAGTCGTTGTGTCATGTATGCAGCCCACGCGCACACGAACGCAAGCTCTCTGACATCAGTCAAGCATGCTGACATAAAGAAATTACTGGAAACCCCTTTCGTGCCTCTATGCACTCGCAAAACCCCGAAGACACGACTGAGGTCATGTTAGCTCGCCTAGCTGGTTGACGCCACTAACGTTTTGACGTATGCGAGGTTCTACATGGGTGAATGAATTCTTTAGACTCCAGAGTGCAGTCCCTTTTCGGCGGGGCGTGAAAATGTGACTGCTTACACCCAGCGCCATTTTTAAAAATGGCGAATTTTTTTTAGAAAAGCAGAGACTTGTGTGTCATATGATTCGATTTGAAACGAAGTCTTGAATATCCGACCACTTTTCGTTTGGGCAAAATCTTTGCCAGCGGACAATTATTGTTGCGCTTTGATGGCACTGTTTACGTGGTACAATGTACACTGATCCAACAGGATGTGAGTAAACGGCAAGGGGGTTGCACTCTGACAGGCAAGGGTGTTGCACTCTACAGGCAAGTATTATTGCACGGTGCAGACGATCACGTACCTGCCTTGTGGTGGAATAAGAGACGATTACAAAAGCATACACACCCGTGCTCTAGGACTGAATGTAATAATAGATCTGTCCATTCAGACAGAGACATGGTATGTATGTCTCTGATTCAGAAAAACGCCTACTTTCACTCTGAAGACAGCCTGCCATCACTTGCGCCACTGAGGATCCCTCTGGGTTCAAAGCTGGTCAAGGATGACATAGTGCGCGACCTTGTGTTTGAGAGCACCGAGACAATTTAGGCCCGTCACGGTAGCGCAGTGAGCGCCATTTCCCCACTGTGCACAGAGGTACTTTCCACTGAAAGACTCTGTGCCCCAGAGAGTGCGTGCACAGAGGTACAGTACTCCTCGCTTAAGGTGACCCCCCACGGGACCAAAAAAATTTGTGATCTTATCCGAGGGGCACGCTAAACAGTCCTCTGATAAGATCAACTACCAGTAAAAAACTTGATCTTATCCGAGGAGCTCAATATTTGGCGATTACGTCATTTTTTCACATTTTAAACCGAAAGACTTTCCGCCAAAATATGTAATTCTACACACACACACACACACACACACACACACACACACACACACACACACACACACACACACAAGCACAAACGAACGCAAATGCATATACCCCCCCCCCTCCCCTTTTTATTTTTTTTTCCGAACCCTGTGGATCGCCCCTCGCCCCCCACCCCCCAGCCGCTGATGTCAAGCCCCCTCCAAACATCTTTCCCCTGTTACATGGTTGAGGGATGGTTGCACTGATGTTTCGTGAACTGCAAAAGTACTTCACAAAGATTGTACCAATTTCTAGATCTAAAAGGACCCTGAACGAAATAAGAAATCTTTTGTAAGTATACTCATCTGCGGTAAACTATCTTTATCGTCAGTTTATCAAAAACAATCCCACCCACCCACTTCCCACCCCCCCCTCCAGTTTCCATTTTCAGTCTTTGGGTATCATCTCATGGAATAAAAATGAAATACAAATTCGTCTGTTTCGTCTTCACCTAGCAGTGCAAATCCGGGTGTTGTTTCCAAGGGAAGCCACTCTCATCACATGGATTTCATCTTAAGCGGTAGTCTTCTCCATTTGGGAACCAAAACGGGGGTGACGTAATCCGAGGTTTTCCCTTATCCGAGGTGACGCTAAGCGAGGAATTCTAAATGGTACAAAGAAGGCTTTTGGCCGGGACCAACAACCTGATTGATCTTATCAGAGGTGTGACCTTAAACGGTAGTGACGTTAAGCGAGGAGTACTGTACTTTCCACTGAAAGACTCTGTGCCCCAGAGAGTGTGAATTCTTGTAACAAAGTCGTTCCCCCTTGACAGAGTTACTTCCCGCAGGCCTGACTCGGACAGACGATTGCTTACTAGTGTCGGAGAAAACTTGAAGACCCACTCTCTCTCTCGTCCCTCTCTCTTAGACGCACGCGCATGCACCCGGGACAGCACACACACACACACACACACACACACACACACACACACACATTATGCTTCTGAGTGTGAGTCAGTGGCAACCAGTGAAAACGAAACCCACAGATATGGAAAATTCAGTATGAGTATTGCTTTTAATAAAAACTAAATGTTGATGGCGAGCTGCCGCTCAGTGAGGCGGTTATGAAATCACTACTATGCATTTTCCCGGTCCGAGTTCCGGCTGGGGCCAAATATTTGTTCAGTTCTGGCCTTTTTCTCCTAGCCTTCTCTTTGATATCACCCGGCCTTACGTGGTGGAAAACTCCCACTCAGTCGTGGAGTAAATACCGACAAGAGGACATCCACTCTAGCAGACAGAAACTTCCGCTTACTTTCTGCAAAATTAATTTGGAACTCGCGCCAGGTTCCCGAATGTATTCAGTTATGTATGTCTCTGACCAGAGATATGGATTTCAACTGAATAATCTGCTGTAATATATTATTCCTATTAAACGTAACGCTGCCCATTACACCCTAGAAATGCTTTAAAATACACCAAAATAATCACAAAAATCCAGCGGCCAAAGACGTGTAGAGTAAATTTCAACAACTTACAACTATAGCTTTTGCAAAGCCGGCTGGCAGCAACCACATGCCACATACCCCTCCCCTCACTCGATCCTCTGTCGTCTGCTAGCTCCAGTCGCGCATGAATCGCACAAAGAGTCCACATGCCAGGCTCATCTTCAGTTTCCCTGTTTTTACTATTACCTGCCTAAAACTTATTTACAATGCCAACAAACCGCCCCAGATTGCTATTTTTCCTGCAAACATTTTTTTTGTTAAAGGCAACAAATTCTGTACTATAGCTAGCGGAATTTTACAACATTCCCCGAAAGCAGAGCGGTGTCCGATTTGGGAACCAAGCCAATGATAGGGCATTCAGACCCCACACAAACCAATGACGTCAAACGCGTCATGGGTTTGTGACGGCAAAGCCACTTGACGGGGTATAAGGCAGCGTTTCTGGGAAGCGGGAAGGCCGCCATGTTCACCGTGACTGCGTAAACAAGGGTTTCAAGTTTTTGTTTGTTTAAATTGAAGAACAAAAAGGTAATTGCATGATTTTTTTTAGACTACGCTTGCCACTTGTGTGTTTGTACACGTTACATGGATAAGTGCATGATGTGGCCGAACGTTTTTAGCTTTGTGGTACAGACCACGCTGTAACGTCACCCGGAAAAGACCGACTAACTCAGCAACAAATCTGTTGAGTGCTTCATTCTTGCTGTTCTTTATGTTAGTTGAAGGAATTTTAAAGTCGCTACATGGAATTTTCCTAGAAAACCATTCGGTTCAAGTTCCTTTTCACCCGTGCCTGCGCGCAGCTAAAACTTGTAGCCAATATAATTTTGGAAATTTACGTGATGCGTTCATTGATTTACCAACCAGAAACACCAGCACTGACAACACCACCGAAGAACTAACGAAAAGTAGGTAAAAGCACACGAAATAACAACAGAAAGTACAATAACGCAAAATCAAACTGTCAACATTCACAGTAGACTGTCGGATTGAGGTGTAACGTGTTCCACTGACACGTTGGTGTTGCCTTTTGTTGGTCTTTCCAGCTGATAGTTTCAGTTTTGCTTTGTTTATTTGATGTAAAATTAACATTTTTAACCACTAGCAGGGATGCAGATCACGTACAGCTGAGGGTATAATACCTCTTGAGGTTGAAAATCACGTAATCAAATCTTGAGCTGAGGGTATGAACACGCACACCATCACTGCATTGACTGATTGAGAGTATGAGCACGTACGCTTTTTTCTGTCCAACACTGGCCTATGGGCGTGTCTGTCGGGGGGCCTGCGTTGACTGCCCGCTGCCTGCACTCCTCTCTCTCTCTCTTTCTCTCTCATTAGTACTAAGAGAGTGCAGAGGTGGCAACTAGTACGGATTGGCCGTATTATTTTCCGCTTAACTCAATTAAATACGGTTTGGTAGTTACTGCTTGTAGTTACTAGGTTATCTGATTCAGACAGGGAAACCCCACGTTTGGTCATTCAGATGTTTTCATGCTGAGTTCATTGGTTGCTATGAAATGATAAAAAAATAAATAAATAAAATAAAGACAGGAGTCAGGTCTGGAACTTTACAATTTCGTAACGGTTTACTTTTTGTGTTTATTTACAGTGTGTATGTGCGTGCGCACACTCGCACTTTGACAATTTTTTCCTGTTAATGGTTTTAGTCTTTGTACGGCAGAATACTGTTAAGTGCCGAAAAATACTGACATTTGCGCGAAGTAGTACTGACAGACATTTGGGGGGGGGTTGGCACCTCTGAGTGTGGTGGCTTATACCCTCAAATATTTTCTGAAAGGGTGTGAAAAACCCTGTAGAAAATGCGGTGAGGATATAAAAATATGTCACTTTTTTGCAGTTGAGGTATGAAAACCCTTTGCCTTAATTAGAGGATCTGCATCCCTGACTACTTAGTTATTTCAGCCCAAAGTCATTGCTGCAGCTCACAAAAGTTGACATTCCATAGTGCCATTTATGATTTAATGCATTTTTTACTGACGACCCCATGCTTTATCTATTGCAAAAAGCAAAACACCAGCTTGAAGTTGACCCCAGAGTATATCATCAGTGTTGCCTATTACGCACAGATGTGCGTATCTGTATCAGTGTATGCACAAAACTTCTAAACTGATGCACAAATTTGAGAACAGCACGTCACACTGTGACAAATAGTATTTTGCCAAAACTTTTCCGGAATCTCGATGAACAAAAACCAGTCTGCAACTAGCAGCAGACGTGTAGCATCACATTTCCACTGAGTCATTGTGCATAATTAACAGACAGAATCTGATTCACTTAAGCACTCTGAGTGGGACATCTTTTGTCCAGTCATATTTCTCTGTTTTGTAAGCGAGTTCCTCACCTAGCTCAGTAGCTGATTCACCATGGCTGACACGCAACAATTGACATACATCTCTCCTACTTTATGTAAACAACAGCAACAGCAAATGGTTTTGATTTCAGGCTTTTTATACCAAAAGACCATGGACCCTTCAAAATTTACTAAAGAACCCTTAAATTAGTTAAAAAAATCTGAAGAGAGGGTCCCATTCACAAGGACCCTTGAATTTTCAAATCACAGGGAACACTGTATCATTGTCCACGTCATTGGACTGCAATGATTGATTTTTGAGACCCTTGAAAATTCAGGCAGGGGAATTTTCAGTCACCTGGCAGTTTTCAGCCAAATTTCCTATCCTTTCAGCCCCCAAAGTATAAACTTCATGCAGAGAAAAGGAAGGAGGAGGTTGCACACACTATGGTCATGATACGTCTAATCGGTAATGCCATTTGGGACCATGCAACTTTGTTTTTGCATTCCAGTACCATGGCAGTAGTTTACTTTTTGGTGCCAGGAGGGTCTACTTAAGTGTAAATTATGCTAAATTAAAAATGCTGAAGTTGGTTTTCTTGGGGGGGGGGGGGGCATTGCCCCTGTGTCCCCGCCTCTGCACCCCAGGCTAGGTTTCAGTCTTTTTCCCCTCAGCAATTCCCCAGCCCAGGGATCGATTTTCTCGCGCGCCCTGCGACTATGTCTCATATTTTGATAAAATGTTGCATAGAAATTTTGCAAAATGCGTCATGTCGCACAAAAATTTCGCAAAATGTGTCATATGTCGCACGAACATGACATCACAAACGCACTTGACAACGCGAAGCAGAGATTCGCTGTCCGTGTCAGTCATAGAGTCTGTTACACTAATCTAATTTTAGTGATGAGGCTTACTTATCCCGCTCGCCGCGCGCGCTGCCAGGAACTCTCGCTCGAAAGAGTTGTAAAAAATATTGGCGCGTTATCAGTTTTCTCAGTACTGCGATCGAGAGGTCCTTTTCCGTTCACTGCACTTAGGAACAGGCTCTCGGCACAGACATTGTGACAGAGTGATGCGGGTGAACTTGTCTCATACAAAATGAAAATGTCTCATAAAAATGACTGGTCAAGGAGACAATGTCTCATTGGCATTTTTGAGTAAATCCATCCCTGCCAGCCTATTGCGAAATGACCTCCGAAGTTATGGACAGTCATGTAATTATGACTTTCAGGTTTGAAGCCTGTGGGAAACGTTGAACTTGTACTTACTTTAACATAGTAGTATTTATACTTTTTATTGCTGTGTTGATAGGTAAGAAATGACTGGCCGTGCAAGAGGTAGGGCACGAGGACGTGCACGTGGAGGGGCAGATCAGCAGCAGCAGCAGGCTCGGCGACCTGGAGAGCAAGCGCCACCATCTCAGGTAATCGCATTGATGGATAGCGGGGCAGGGCTAAAAAATCCCATACAGGTGGCCTGAAGGGTTGTGCCTTTGAAATCAGTAGTTAAAGATTTTGTTGTGTACCATCAATCAACATTAATAATGTTCTTTCTGCAGGTTAGAAAAATTTGATTTCTTGCGGGACAATACGGTTGACAAGAACCATGATAAGAAAAAGATTGTTTTCATTAGTAATTTTGTTAAATGTGAAGGGTGCCCAGTAACATTTCCTTCTCTGTTGTAACAGCCACCATCCCAGCCACAACCTCAGCAGCCACCGCCACCTGTCCCTCAGGGAGTGATGCCTGGTGCCGAGGCTGCTCCGGGACCACCTGGGAGTGGACGAGCCAACTACAGAGGCACTGCAAAGGGGGCAACAAAGCCAGGCAATGGAGCAGGAGATGTCCCTCGCCCACCTGAAGAGCAGCTTGCTCAAATGCAGCTTGGCACGACAGACGTAGGATCCCTGGACCCGAAGGAAATAAGTGGGGAGAAACGGCTACCCTGGCGCAACCCATACGATGACGGGAAATACAGACCTGCTCATATTGCTGACAAGAAAGGTGTGTGAACCTGTCTATGCAGTGCTAAAGAAGGCTTAGTGTGTTGTGACTTTCATTCAAGTAAAGATATTGGAAATTTTCCGTGCTTTCGTTGTTTTTTACCCCCAGGCTGTCACAGTGTGATGAGAATGCTCTGCAGGTTTTTTTGACTTCACACGTAAAGAACATTTTGACATGTTTATTGCACTTTTGTCTGTTTTTCTAGGATTTTCCGGGAGAGCCGTGGATCTTAAGGCCAACTTCTTCAGGCTGCAGACAGCTCCAAACTGGTTACTGTACCAGTATCATGTTGATTTCCGTCCGCCGGTGGAGAGCAAAAGGATGAAGGGTGCCTTGCTGGCATCTCACCAAGAACTGCTGGGGGATGTTAGAGCCTTCGACGGTACCATCCTCTACCTCCCTAAAAAGCTGGATGATACAGTAAGTTTGTATTCTGTCTGTCCTGATAGTAGCTAGGATTACACTTTTGCCATGTGGCACTTACAATCCCTCCAAAGAAATCGCCTTTGTTTTCAGTTTTAATAAAAGGCATTGCATCCAACCTATCTTACAACGTTAGTGGTCACCATTTTGGGTGAGAATGTTGGTATGTCCAGAGGTGCCAATCAGTACAGATTGGCCGCTTCATCCAGTTAAAAACAGTTGGTCACGCAAAATAGTTATTCCCATTTTAAAATGGTCACGCATGTGATTGGCATATTTAACCTTCAGCCATGTTTTGCTTCCATCAGTAAATGATTGGGTTAAAATGGTGGCTGACTCTGTGTCCTAGGTCACAGAAGTGTTCTCACTGAGGCGCCATGACAACGCCCAGATCAAGATCATCATCAAACTTACAAATGAACTGCCACCAGGAAGCCTGCAGTGTTTGCAAGTTATGAACATCATCTGGAGGCGGTAAGTAATGCATAATTGGATTAGGAGTGAGTTGTGTGTTTATTTGCTGGTTCAGGTCGACATGTTAGATTTGTTGCGACCTCTCCACGTGGAACCATCTAATTAGACGAAGTGATAATTAGTTCTGGAAAGAAAAATACTTGGAGTGTGCCTTGGCATGATACTGGAAGGTGGTATTGTCTGGGTGGATACTCTACCTTTGACAGAATGAATGTCTTGGTGTTTACTTACACTTATTTCTTGTCTGTTGACGTGAAGGTGTTTTTGCTTTCTGGTTTCAGCATACTGAGCCTCCTAAACATGAAGCAGATTGGTCGTCATTACTTCAGTGTGGACCAAGCTATTGACGTTTCTAAGTTCAAGTAAGTGGTGCTAAAGCTTGGCAGGGGAGAGAAAACCGTGGAGTCAGTCCTCTAAAGTCACTTTCAGAAAATAAAATTTGCGGATGGGATGGTTAAGTAATAGTTCATAATATATCCTGTAGTTTAAATTAAAAAAAATAGTATGTATAAGTATCCTGTGGTTAAATAAAATGGTTCACAGTTCTGTTTCAAAGGAAGTGATTTACTGCGGTGGCTGACGTCTTTCATGGTACGGGGGGAGGGGGGCATTTGTGGTCCATGATGTCAGTGTTTCTCATGTCTGCATATCTGCCCATTAACAAAACAAAACTGAGCGTATGAAGCTTAACAATGTAGAACAAACTTTTCGAAACCTACCCAGGGTTGCACATTTTCCACAGCTTCTATAGGACAAAGTGTCCTGGAAACAGCAAAGTGATAGGACACAGTGTCCTGGCCACTTAGTGGCAATAAAAATTTTAATAGGACAAATGTCCGCTTGAGGTGGGAAGAATAGGACAAATGAAATTTTTATAAGTCAATGTCCTGGGACCGACTTAAATGTGCAACCCTGCCTATCCACAAGTCCGATATTAGTTGCATCAATTTTTGGCTTATAGTGTTCCCGATTACACACAGGTGTGCGTATTTGTACGCACAAAACTTTTAAATTGACGCACAAATTTGAGAACTGTACTTACTTACTTACTTAGGCCCTTGGCTCCACGTGGAGCATAGGCCATCGACAACCCTTCGCCATCGCACTCTGTTCTGGGCTAGTCTTGCCACTCCAGTCCAGTTGGTCCCCTGCTTACATAGCTCTGCCTCAGTGTCCCGCCTCCAGCTGTTGCGAGGCCGGCCTCTCTTCCTTTTCCCCTGCGGGTTCCATGTCAGGGCTTGGCGTGTGGTGCTGGATGCTGGTTTCCTGAGGGTGTGTCCAATCCAGCCCCACTTCCTCCGCAGGATCTGCTTGGCCACTGGTTCCTGCCCCGCTCGCTCCCACAGCTCTTCATTCCGAATCTTCTCTGGCCATCGGATGTTGAAGATGCGCCTCAGACAGGCGTTGAGAAATGTCTGGATCTTCTGCTGCATCGTCTTCGTTGTCCTCCATGTTTCGCATCCGTAGAGCAGAACTGACTTCACGTTGGAGTTGAAGATGCGAAGTTTGGTTCTTATGCTGACAACTTTGGATGCCCAGACGTTCTTCAGCATGACCATTGCTGCCCTTGCCTTGCCGATTCTGGCTGTGACGTCTCGGTCTGTGCCTCCCTGTCCATCAACCACACTCCCCAGGTAGACAAAAGACTCCACCTCCCTGATGGGCTCTCCACCGACTGTGACTGGTGTGTTGGCAGTGGTGTTGATCTTCATCAGCTCGGTTTTCTTCCTGTTGATCTTGAGCCCTGTTCCGGCTGATGTGGCTTCCAGGCACGTAGTCTTGTCCTGCATCTGGCTGTGGCTGTGAGACAGGAGCGCCAGGTCGTCCGCGAAGTCGAGGTCATCCAGCTGCGTCCAGAGTGTCCACTGTATCCCGTTTTTCCTGCCTGCTGTAGTGGTCTTCATGATCCAGTCGATGACCAGGAGGAAGAGAAACGGGGACAACAGGCATCCCTGGCGGAATCCGGTCTTCACCTCGAAGCTTTCTGACAACTGGCCGGCATGGGCAATCCTGCAGCTCATGTCTTGGTAGGTGCACTGGATCAGGGAGATGATCTTCCCGGGAACTCCATAGTGCCTTAGCAGCTTCCACAGCGCCTCTCTGTCTACACTGTCGAAGGCCTTCTCATAGTCTATGAAGTTGATGTAGAGGGGGGAGTTCCACTCCAGTGACTGCTCCACAATGATGCGTAGGCTGGCAATCTGGTCAGCGCAGGACCTGTTCCTGCGAAAGCCTGCCTGCTGGTCTCGGAGCATGGGGTCGACTGCCTCTCTCATCCTCTCCAGTAGAATTCTGTTGAGAACCTTGCCTGGCACTGACAGGAGCATGATCCCTCGGTAGTTGCTGCAGTCCCTGAGGTCCCCTTTCTTTGGCAGCTTGATGACGATCCCTTCTTTCCACTGGGCTGGCACCTCTTCCTTCTCCCAGATCTTGCTGAACAGGCTGTGCAGCATGTTGACGGCTGTCTCTGTGTCTGCTTTAATGGCTTCTGCTGGTATCTCGTCCGGCCCTGCAGCTTTCCCATTTCTCAGTGTCATGATGGCTTTCCTGATCTCCGCCTTAGAGGGCTTGTCACAGTTGATGGGTAGTTCTGTCTCAGCTGGTGGGATGTCTGGTGGTGTTTCAGGGATGGGGCGATTTAACAGCTCCCTGAAGTGTTCTGCCCATCGCTTCAGCTGTTCCTCAGTTGTTGTCAGTGGGTGCCCGTTCTTGTCCTTCACTGGTTTGTCTGTCTGCTGAAATTTGCCCGTGAGCTTCTTGGTCACCTGGTACAAGTCTTTTAGATTCCCTTGTCGGGCTGCTTCCTCTGCTTGACTGGCCAGGTTGTCGATGTAGTCCCTCTTGTCCTTCCTGGTGCTCCTTTTCACTTCTCTGTCAGCTGCTGTGTATTCCTCTTGTGCCTTTGCCTTAGCTCTTCTTGTTCGGCTCGTGTTCAGTGCAGTTTTCTTCTCTTTCCTAACTTCCAGCTTCTGGATGGTATCAGCAGAGATCCATTCCTTATGTTGGGTCTTTCTCTTGCCAAGGACCTCTTCGCATGTGTCGTGCCAGAGTTTCTTGCTGTGTTCCCACTGTGTCTCGATGTCCATTTCACTGTCTTCTATCAGGTCTTGCAGTGGCTGGAACCTGTTGGAAAGGCTGATCCGGAATGCTGCTTGTGTGTCTGTGTTCCTGAGAAGTCCAACGTTGTACCTGGTCCGTGTGCTGTTGGCGTTGGTGTGCCTCTTGAGCCGAAGTCTCAATGTTGTTGCAAGAAGGTGGTGGTCTGATGGTACATCGGCACCCCTCATCACGCGCACATCCCGCCACGATCTCCTGAACTTCCGGCTGATGCAGATGTGATCAATCTGGTTCTCCGTGACATGGTCCGGCGATCTCCATGTGGCCTTGTGGATGCGCTTGTGTGGGAAGATGCTGCCTCCTATCACTAGCTGGTTCAGGGCACAAAAGTCTGCAAAGCGCTCGCCATTTTCGTTCATCTGTCCCAGTCCGTGTGTTCCCATGGTGTCCTCATAGCCTGTGTTGTCTGATCCAATCTTGGCGTTGAAGTCTCCCATCAGTATGGTCATGTCCTTGGCTCCTCCTCTATCTATCACTGTCTGCAGTTGTTGGTAGAAGTCATCTTTTTTCTCCTCTTCCGCATCATTGGTGGGAGCGTAGCACTGGATGATGTTCAGCTTGATGTCTTTTTTCTTGGTGATGAATTTGGCTGTGATGATGCGGGAGTTGACAGGTTCCCAGCCGATGAGTGCCCGCTGTGCCTCCGGTGCCAGCATCAGGGCCACGCCCTCAGTGTGGGGGGCTCCATCCTCTGTGTGTCCAGAGTACAGCAATTGCTCTCCCGATGAAAATCTCAGCTGTCCTGTCTGTAGCCACCTTGTCTCACTCAGTCCCAGTACTCCTATCTTGTAGTTCTTCATCTCTCTTGCTACTTGTATGGTCCTTCCTACTTCATACATTGTCCTGATGTTCCATGTGGCTACTCTCGTCGTTGTCCTGGGTGTTAGAAGGGGGGTCGGCCTTGCAGCTTCCTTTCGGCTTTCACTGCAATGCGTCATAGGTCTCCGGGATGGAGACCCTTCCTCGCCCAGGTGAATGTCTCGGTTTGTTGCTGTCGATGCTTCAGTAACTTAGTGTTTTTTACAGGTAGGGCTGTTAACCCTACGCAAACCCGTTTAGCCTCTTGGAGAGGTGGTCCACATTCGTCTGACCTCTACCCTTCGACCTGTCCAGCTTGGGTGACCCTGCCAGGAGCATGTGCTCCTGCTGGCATAGTTCTCTGGGTCATTGAGGTACACAAGCCACTACCCCACGACAAGGGTTGGACCATGTAGGGTTGAGAACTGTGACAAACAGTAATTTTCCAGCTCTCTCCTGGAAACCCGACAAACAAAAAGCGATCTGCAATTAGCAGCGGACACTTACAGCATCGCATTTCTGCCGAAGCATTGTGCATAACAGACAGAATCTGATGTTTGGACCGTCCAAATGTACAAAAGGACACATAAAATATGGAGAGAAGGTCCCAAAGACAGGGAACACTGGCTCACTGAGTCACTTGTGTACCAGAGTCTGCAGTAAACCTTAACATTGGCAGGCTGGGTAATTGTCAGTCATTTGGCAATTTCAGCCAATTATCCTATCCTTTCAGCCAAAAAATCCAAGTTTCAGCCAAAGAAAAGGAAGGGAGAAAAGGTTGCACACACAGTCATGTATCATGATACATGTAATAGTATATGGGACTAAAGTACCAAGGCAGTATAAATTTACCTTCTGGGTGCTAGTAGAGGCTACTAGATGAATTTGAAAATGCTAAAATTTGTTTTCCATAAGTGGGGCGTTGCCCCCGTGGTCTCCTGGCAGTGTGCTACTGCTGCACCCCAGCCTAGGTTTCAGTCTTTTTTCCTTCGGCAATTCCCCAGCCTGATTGGCCTTTTTCTCAGAATCTACAAATAGCAGAGGCACTAAATTTGGCATGCTGATAAACAACCACCAGACCTTTCAGAATATACCATGTTCATTGACCTTGAGCCAAGGTCAGGGTCAATACAGCTGTTTAGAAATTTTACATTGGCATTTTCTCAGAATCTAGACATCAGGGCCTAACATTGTACGCCGTTCAGCGTATTTACGCCGACTCAGGTTCCGCCAGTACTTCGATTGCGATGTGGCGTACAGGTTTCCGCGTACGCCGAAACGCCAAATCAGCAATGGTGTGGTCACTCGGCGTTCTGTACTCTTCTCAAACGGCTACGCGGATTAGCTTTAGGCAAGGATCGCACCATTTCTGTTGGCCACTATCGTGTGAACTAGAGCGGAAAACCGAGAAAGCAGAAAATGACCCATGGAACTGACATCGTTGATCGCGGCCAACCATTCTGTGATAAAAGTTTGTGCTATCCCTGGGAGTGGGTGGATTGGGATTTCGTTATTGTGAACAAGCCAGTGGAGGAAGAGTTCAAGGGCCGGTACAGTAAATAGCAATTTTGGAAACTGCCTGCCATCGCGGCAAGGCCTACTGCCACATGCGCCGGAAAAAAACAGCAACGGGTAGAGTCTGTAACAACTGCTCCTTCTCCTGTACCCAAATCTGAGGCAAAACAATCCAAACTTCACTGTTCTTTTCAAATAATAAGTAGCCACCCAGTCTAAAATACCGTAGTCCCTGGATGGAATTTTTTTTCTCCTTCAAAAAGGAACTCAGAGTGTGATTTCATGTCTGATAATAGAGCAGCATGGGTGATAGTGAAACAGTCTTTTTCTTTTGCCTGCAGTGTGTGATGAAAACAATGAGCAGTTTGCTTGAGCTACATTTACAATCAACATTCATACATTAAACTGGAAAATACACACGTAATGATGTATGTAATCTTTTGACAGTTCATCACAACAGCCCCTAGACCCCCGGCCTAGTAAGCCGAAGTCACTTTTTCCAATGTTAGGCCCTGTAGATATATATCAGAGGCATCATACTTGCATGATGGTAGACATTGACGACTTTGGGTCAAGGCCAAGATCATATAAGCTATAAAATTTGTGGAAAACCTTCAAGGACCTTGACATTACACTAGTAAGGCACAATGATAGACAGCTGTAAGACCTATGCAGGCATACCCTTTTGAAATTGAATGACCTTGAGTCGTTTTTGCAAAAACTACAGCTATCAAACTCGGCATAATGGTAGTCATTGTAAAATCTTCACTTACAGATCTATGCCATTTGATTGACGGTTGACCTTGACTCAAGGTCATACAAGCTGTCCTGGGAAAACTTACCCTGCCATTTTCGCAAGAAATATGAACACCAGAGACACCTTCCTTGAGGATAGTGATAAGAGCTTTACAAACATACTCTGTTGAATGACCTTGTCCCATCCCAAAGTGTGCCAAGGAGGCTTTTGCCTCTCCAGTTAAATTTGTACAGTATGCTCCACTTAGAGCAGCCATGGGTTATACCGGGCTCCGTTTATACCGACACAGCAAATCATTTCCTGGCCGAGGGCCTTCTTTAACATGACTAAAAACTCATCGGATAGAGCGGCCACCGGTTTGACCGGACACGTTTTCACGTCCCCAGGATCCCTTTTCTCCTGATATATCGGACGGCGCAGTCGTTGCAGTCACCGGTTATACCGGACACCACTATTCCGGTCATGTTTTCTTGTCCGGCCATCTCTGCTTATAACGGACGCAGTGCGACAAGGCACGAACACGGACTGCTGCAGGACGGAATCTAGAGAAACGATGACCTAATTCTAGGAAAATTGCTCGCGTTAGCTTCAGGTTAAGTTTTGATTTAGCTTTCGCCTTGCACTTGTCATAAACGAAAGCGCGAAAAATGATTTAAAATAACCACTCATGGTCTGCTGGTTTGGTGTGTGTGTGTGTGAATACAACGTTTTACAGTGAATTTTATTTTATTTTATCTTATTGGTTGATCAATGTCAGTTCAATAGTTGTTTACAAATTTGATTTAAATTATCTTGCAAGTATACACACACACACACAGATACACACGCACGCTCGCAGAGAGAGGGGAGAGGAAATGTCTTCAATCCGGAAAATGTCCCTTTGGTACGGAATAATTGGCTATACCGGAAAATTTCCGTTATATACGGAGACATCGGATATGACGTCCACCAGGACGAAAGTTTCCGCTATATCCGATGTTTTGATTATACTGGACATCGGATAGAACGACACCAAAGTTTATGTCCCAAAGGTGGCCGCTGTAGCCGGAGTTTACTGTATTATGCTTACCATATGCATTCATTCTATTTACAGACTGCAGGTGATTCCTGGATTCCAGACATCAATCCTCCAGTATGAAGAGGGTGTGATGCTTGAAGCAGACCTTGCACACAAAATTCTGCGATCAGACACTGTGCTAGACCAGATGTACGCCATCTACAACCAGAGAGGGCAGCGTAATTTCCACAGTGAATGCAGCAAGTTCTTGATGGGCTCTATTGTCTTAACTCGGTGAGTTGCTGCTTTCAGTATTTTCTCAGTTTTGTTGATTTGTCCTTTGTAAAGATGTTGGGTTACACAGAGAAGGCAAGGGCTTCTGGGTGTTACTGTGTTCACTGTTGCTTGTCACTCCTAGAAAAGGCAGGCTGACAATCGGGGTTTGATGGCATGAGAGTGATCATATTGAAATTGCGTGTTTATCAGGTACAACAACAAGACCTACCGAGTGGATGACATTGAGTGGGATATGCGCCCATCTCACACCTTTGAGAAGCATGGTGGACAGAAAATCACATACAAACAGTACTTCTTTGAGGTATGTACTCTGCTGAATGCAACAAGCAGTAATTCAGCTATCGTCAAATGCGCTCGCTCTCGCTACCAAATTTACCATCGGGCGAGTGAAAGCTCCGGTAGCGGTAGCCCGAATGGCGAGCAGGAATTCTGAGATGAATCAGAACCTAGCAGCCACTCCGGCTTCCAGAATTTATTTCGGGCTACCAGTTCTCTTCAGGGCGGTAGCCTGAATGGCTACCATGGTCCTGACACATTTGACGATCGCTGGTAATTAATGTTAGCAAGTAATTCACAGCTGTGTGACTTGGCTGACTAAAGGCAATAAAGGTAGTAAAGCAGATGCTGAAGTAGGAACTTACTGGTATGCAGAAAAATCGCAGATGGTTCTGGTGGCGTGGGTAAATTGAAGATTGTTGCTATGTTGTGTCCACAGCATTATGGCATTGAAGTCACTGATGAGGATCAGCCTTTGCTGGTGTCCAAGCCAAAGAAAAGGGACATCAGAAGGGGGCAGACGGAGAACATCCACTTGCTGCCAGAGCTGTGTACACTAACAGGTCAGTGTAGATGCTTGTGTGAAACCTACAAAACAATGTCATAACCTGCGATCTACTCGGGGCCTAACATTACACGCCATTCAGCGTATTTCGCCGCAACACCAAATCAGCAATGGTTTGATCGCTCGACATTCTGTACTCTTCTCAAACGGCTATGCGTGTTAGCTTTAGGCAAGGATCGCGCCATTTCTGTCGGCCACTAACGTGCGAACTAGAGCAGAAAACCGAGAAAGCAGGGAATGAAAATTCGTCAGCAAAATATAATGTTCTGGTTGAGCGCTTAACCAGGGCTGCCAGGAATCACTGCTGTCCGTTTTGTTCTCCATTTTTCAACGACGTGTCGCTTGATGTGGAAGACGTGTCCATGGAGATCTTCATTCTTCTTTAGAATCTGTGACTCAGGCAGCACAGGAGAATTTAGGAAAGTCTGTGAGGACGTGTAGAATTGAGTGAAATTGGTCACAGTTTGAGAAGGGGCAGGGGTCGAAATTGTCCACTGTTTTCCCTTGGTTGTGACATCCATTTCTGCCACACGCACAAAATTTCCGCTGGAAAAAAAAAAGGAAATTTTTTTCAGATGGCTTAATTCTCAAACGGTGCTGCCTGTTTGAGGGCGAAAGTTGTTTTTACAACATGGCGGGCTGTACAGTTGTCTGGCAGAGAGACAAAGTTTATGTAGGAGGGGTGAAGAAACGCTAGGCCATGGAAGCAGACAGATCACCTGCAGAGCGGAGAAACTTGGTCAGATTCTAAGCCGGCTTTAAAAACCAAGACTGGCATTTTCTACCATGTAAGTGCAGGTACAAAAAACAGCTGTACCAGCTGAGATTGCGTTGCGCTTAAACTGAGCATAAGGTCGGACTGCTATGTCTTCACCACCTTGTAGGGCCAAACAAAATCCGCATGTTCCATCCTCTGATGTTGGAAGCATGGTGTTTCTGGGTCAGTACAAGTCTTTTCCTGGCATTCTGTGTACGGTTCGGGATTCTGTAAATGAAGAAATGAGTTGAACTCAGAAAATGAAAGTAAAATTATTTGTGGGGAACATGCTCTTTCAAGGGTTGTGTGAAATTACATGAAGACCACAAAAAACAAAGTTGTGTGATGGTATGATCAAACAAAAAATTGCATATCTTTTCTGAATTTTTTCCATCCTAGATTGTGTACAATTTTGCAGTCAGAATGCATCAGATTGCGCAGATTTTAATCTAGATACCCCCTAGATAGGGCACCTTTGGCTCTACACAGTCGTGGCTTTGTCACGCCTGTCATATTTTCCTCTTTTTTCATCCTGAATCATTTCTATCCCTGAAGGGGAAGAGTTGTTCCAATTTCCATTCTGTACTCTGGTAACTAGACGTGTATCTTTGTGCAGGTCTTTCTGAGGACGCCAGGGCAGACTTTGCACTGATGAAGGATGTGGCTGCTCACACAAGGATTGATCCAAATACACGTGCGGATAGACTTGTGCGTTTCATGGAACAGATGGACAGGTTAGAGTGTGTATTTATGATGCCTGGTGCTGCCACCTTGTGTTTCTAAATGACCAACTACAGAGGCTGAGAAGATCTGGTTAATGCAAATATCAAGAAGGCAAGAGGAACTAGTGATGATGAGCAGTGTGAGAGCTAATAATATTTATAATTCTTATACAGCCTTCACAAAAAGTTATGGACCACTTGCAGATATCGTTCAACTTTTGTCGTCTTGGCATGCTGGTGTAGTGCTGAACATTGCTGAAACGGCGGCTTATGTAGGCAAATAAATGAGCACAGGTCATAACCAGGGATGCATTCTTTGACCTGCATCTCATTTTTGCCGTGCAGAAAGCCCCAGGTATCGCTCACTGAACACTGAAACTCGGTCTAGTTTTGCCGAAATTGCAGATTTTCACACGCGCCAAGCATGCTGTGTGACGCGCACGTGCCATCCACACAGTGGTCACCATGTTCACTAATTACCCATTAACCTTGCTACCGAATTTTACGGGAAAAAATCTTATTCGTTTATTTTTTCTGATTTTCTTAAACTGTCGCCCGTTATGTTGACTGGTCCTTAACTTTTTGTGAAGACTGTATTACATTTACAGAGCACAAAATGCCAGTCATTGTGGGCTCTTCGGGCTTTACAAAGCAACATTAAGATTATGAGGCACAAATACATGTATAGAACACAAGTACATGTATGATACATGTACGGAGAACAGGGCTATTAGTAAAATGCAGCGTAACACTGGTGGAGGTACAGTCGAACCTGCCAAGGCGGTCACCTGTATAAGCCAAACCACTGTCTAACCTGGTCACCCCAGAGGATCCCCTGCCACACTAGCTGTTGACATGACACCCTGGATAACCCGGTCACCTGTCTAAGGTGGTCAGTTTGACCCAGTCCCTTGGGTGACCGCCTTACACAGGTTTGACTGTATATCAAATAGAGTGTATTACTGTGCAGGTTTCCACACCTAATGCATCCTTGTACTTTCATGTAGTGTCCCAAGGGTCGCCCAAGAGCTGAAGAACTGGGACATCCGCTTCGACAGGGAGCTGGTTGAGATAAAAGGCAGGATCTTGCCACAGGAGATGATCTATCAGCCAGCTGGACGGAATGTAGGATGCCTCATAATTTTTGTCTGTGTTGTAGAAATTAAATATATGCTTATTCTAAAAATAATAACATTACAAGGCTTCACAGAAAACACTCGTTCAGTGGAAACAGTTCCACTTAGAAATGTTGGTGTTCGTTAAAATATAGTCTGAGTGATCAGTAGGACTCGGGCTGCACTGGACGGACATCTGTTGGCGGTGGGAACTTTAAAATGAAAGGAGCTAAAGCTTTGGTGAAAGAGGAACAGCGACCCTGTTGCGGAGGCCTCGCTTGGGTTTACTATTAGCATTCTGTTGGCTCAGTGCCATCCTCTGACTAGTGTGCATGTGTCCACTTGAAGGTGGTTCGATGTTAGACATCACTGAAACAGCCTTGATATCGGTGTTCCTTAAAGCTTTCAAAACTGAGGGTCACTTTGACCGTCAGTAAAATTCAGAGGGTCATTTTGTAAAATCAAAGGGTCAAATACAAAATTCGGAAAGCCATTGGTCATTTAACTTCCATTTTGTACTCTTCACTGGTGCTTTCGGAACTACGGTAGTGTTTACTGTCCGCCGTACTTGTAGCACATGGAAGACGAGGTTCATTGTCCGGCGACTGTTCAGTAGTAGTAGTCTCACTTTCTTCAATGACATCACTCACTCTTGATTGCGTTTTGGGCTTTTGGAACATTTATGCCCAAACATGGGGATTGCGGGGAACCATGTCAGGGCATTCTCCCCTCCTTGGAAAAAGCGTTATGGTCAAGAGCCAATCACAGCTGCCCATAAATATCCAAAGACCAATCAGCGGTTATCATATACGCAGACTTGGTACGACCAGACCCGTTGTTTACAAGATTGTCAGAGACAATACGTACTTTATGAATTGGAAGACCCAGCATTAGGACACAGACTTGGTACGACCAGACCCGTTGTTTACAAGATTGTCAGAGACAATACGTACTTTATGAATTGGAAGACCCAGCATTAGGACACATAATTCTGTACCATTTCCACCGACCGTCTGAGGTGTGTTGTTTTACTTTTGGTTTTCAAGTCTTCAAAACTGTGCCTGACAATTACGTACAGCCCCAAAATCTATGCATCAGATTCTGAAATCTCCGCGTAAGCGACATGTGCGTAGTAAGGAACACTGGACATGTCGAAAGATAGACCTTCAGGTGCATGTGTGTAGAGGGAGGATGTTGGCTTTTCTCCACTGTCACCTACATGTATAATGATGCTGACTGTGTAGCAGATGATTTGTGTAACTTGTTCTGCTGCCCATAAAAGATGTTTGGTACTTTTTGTTGCAGCTGAACTACAAGCAAGAGGAGTCTGACTGGAGTCGTGACATGAGAGGCAAAAAGATGATTGTGGCTGTGCCACTGAACACCTGGATGATCTTGTTCATCAGGAAGGACTCAAACAATGCGAGGGATCTTTCCCAGACTTTGGCACAAGTGGGCCCACCTATGGGCATGAAGATTGCGCCACCCAAATTGTAAGGAAAACAGGCGCTGCGGTCTCTGCACAGAAAATAAAATACTGCTAACATGCATACAATCGTTTAAAGACCATTGAGTTTTGCGTGGAAAATGAAATAAGGCAAACAAAGAAATGTGTGCGTATTGCGGGAGAGCAATTCTGGTGAGCTTTGTCCCTCTGATGTGGAGTATGTTGGCAGCAATTTATTGTGGAATCCTATGTGATTATGTGCAGGCTGGAGCTGCCGTCTGACAGAAACGAGGCATACCTGCAGACCCTTCGTGAGCACCTGAACCAACAGGTGCAGATGGTGGTCTGCATCTTGCCCAACAACAAGAAGGACCGCTATGACGCCATCAAGAAGTTCACCACTGTTGACCACCCAGGTAAGCGTTTTGAGCACCTGTGGATTTTCAGATTCTTGTCTGTATTCAGGCTGGGAAATTTGCTGAAAATTGCGAAATCAAGGGGGGGGGGGGGGGGGGGGTCCTGCCCCTGCCAGAGAAAACTTTTGTGTGTGTGTGTGCCAGGAGAGGCATTAAAATTAATTAAATTCACTTCTCTGCCCCCTGTATTGTCATGTGTGCAACCACCAAGCATGTATAGGCCCCGTTGCCCATTTCTGAAGTAGTTTTGTCCTCTTTTGTTTTAGTGCCTTCTCAGATGGTGGTGGCTCGCACGCTGATGAAGAAGCAGGGCCTGATGTCTGTTGCAACAAAAATTGCGATCCAGATGAACTGCAAAATGGGCGGAGTTGTGTGGAACTTGCAAATCCCGGTCAGTGTCATTATCCATACATTTTCTTCTTTTACATGTCTCTCTGTTACTTGTCTGGTACACTCTGAGCTTATGTGTTAAGATCTTGGAATCTGCTGTTTCTCCCAACGGCAGTGTTTTGTCACTCGTATCAGAATGGAAAGGGTTCCAGCCATGTTAGGCAAAGATGTCGGTAGGTCGTTTTGATCAAATGGTGGTGCTTGCTTGTGGGAAGGTTGGGTGACTTCAATGAATTGTCTTTTTTTCTTTTCTTTGGTTTCTTTTTTTTTCCTTGCTTCCTTGTGTAACAAAGGGAGTCTATGTACTAACCCTCTGTCATCTGTCTGTGTGTGTGTGTCTGTCTGTCCGCATTTCTGAAGCAAACCTTAACATTGGCATTTTCTCAGAATCTGCAAACAGCGAAGGCATCGGACTTGGCTTGCTTATAGACAGCTGTAAGACCTTTAAAATGTATCATTTATCACTAAAGCTGTCTGTTTGAAAATTTTAGATTGGCATTTCCTTAGAATCTGCAAATATATCAGTTTGAATGACCTTGAGTCAAGGTCACTAAAATTTTACCTTGGCATTTTTGGAATATACAAACACAGAGATGCATCTAGGACGCGCGATTGCGGGATTTGCACATGTTTTTCGAAAATCGCGCAAAAATTGATATGTGGTGCGCGAGCCCGCGCGCAAAAAATAAAATGATCGCGCGTTACGGCGTTAGTAGAGCGCGACGGAATTTTTCGATACAACAGTACCCCGCGCAGGGCCCCTTTCCAGCTGCCGATATTTTTCTGTCTCCTACGCGAAAGAGTTTCCGATAAACGTTTTTGACCAATGAATTTTTTTCTTTGACGAAAGTCAAACTAAACCGACCAACCACATTTGGTTTTCCGTGGAGCGGAAGTAGAATTGTCGTCTGCTTTTCGTTCAAGATGTCGAAGGCTGCTAAACTTAATTCACGGCGATACCGCATCTGATGATGCTGACAGCGATTCGGTTCTCGAAACGGAGTTAGAAACTAGCGACAGCAAAGAAGTAAGCCTACAAACAAGTGCACTGTTTCATTTTGCTTTCAAAAAGCAGACAGTAGATCAGCCACGAGTACCGAGTCCGACGCAGAAAAAGATGACAAATCGGAAAAACAAAAAGTCGATCCACCGGCCGCGACTTCTACCAGTACCGAGCACGGCGATACCGCATCTGATGATGCTGACAGCGATTCGGTTCTCGAAACGGAGTTAGAAACTAGCGGCACCAAAAAAAAATTCAAGGTGTCAGCCGGAGTGGGCCAAAAAATGGCCGTGGTTGAAGAAGGAAGAAGATGGAATGCGGTGCACTTTGTGCATGAAGCACAAGAAAAAGAATTAAGTTGTGTAACTGTAGGACTGGGAGGCAAAAATGCAATAATTTTCAAGCCCCCCTATCACTATTTTGGACTGTAGACTATTTTGAAACATTCCATTGTGTATGTGATCCTCTATCACCGAGGACAGGCAAGAATTTAAAGCAAAAATAAAAAGGATTTTCAAGACCTAACCATTACTTCTTTTAAAAGGTGAGTTTTTGTGTGTGTGTGTGTGTGTGTGTGCAGAGTGAGTGAGTGAGTTTTTAGGGCTTAAAGCCGCGCAAGCCACAAAGACTAATTCGCGGCTGAGTGTGCCTGCACTACATGAAAAAAACAAAAAATGTAACGTTGGACAAAGGATGCAAACTGGTCTACGGGGCTATATAAACCTAGGACATGCAGGAGACGCTGCACCGTGTGTGTGCAGATAGGACTAGCTTTGCATTAAAAAATACAAAAGTAATAACTGTTAATAATATACATGTGCATAAGTTAATGAAAAGTTGGCTGCATTGCGGTACAATTGTGCGATAACAAAACACAGGTTTTTCCCAGGTCCCCCCTTTTTTTGAAGGCAGGGGGGGATTGCCCCCACTTTTTTGAAATCCTAGATGCATCTCTGCAAACACCAAAGGTTTTAAACTTTGCATGATGATAGACATTGCAAAGAACTTTACAGATGAACATGTATTCAGTGGCCTTGTGTCAAGGTCAAGCCAAGGCCATACATGCTATTTTCCACATTTCCGCAGCAAACCTCAACATTGGCATTTTCTTAGAATCTACGAACAGCAGAGGTACCAAACTTGGCATGCTGATAGACAGTCCTAAGATCTTTCAAAATATATTAGTTTGTCTTGAGGTCAAGGTCACTAAAGCTGTCTGTTTAAAAATCTTACATTGGCAGTTCCTTGGAATCGACAAACACCAGAGGTTTTTAACTTTGCATGATGATAGACATTGATAAGAACTTTACAGATGTACATGCATTCAATGGCCTTGTGTCAAGGTCAAGGACATACAAGCTGTTTTTGTGAAACCTTAACATCGGCATATTCTCAGAAACAACAAACAGCAGAGGTGCCAAACCTGGCGTGCTAATAGACACTTTTGAATGACCTTGACCCATGTCACAAGGGAGTCATGGAGGCTTCTGCCTCTCTAGTTTTGTTGTTTTTGTTTCAATCTACACATGTGCAAGCATTTGTGCTACAAGCATTAGTGCTCTGCACCACCTGAGCAGACTACAGCATGGAATGTGGAGAAGACACTTCTCTTTCCACTATATCTGTTTCACAGTCATGATGGTACAATTTTTGTCCACAGCTTGGGGGGACGATGATTGTGGGCATTGACACTTACCACGACAGCTCCAAGAAAGGCCGCAGCTGTGGAGGAGTAGTGGCTTCAGTCAATCAGGACTGTACGCGCTACTTTTCGACCGTCACTTTCCAAATGAGCCATTCCGAGCTCCAGGATGGACTGGTGGTGGCCATGCACCGTAAGTTTTGCACACAGCTAAGCTAACATAAAAAGATTGTGTCCTTTCAGATTATATGATTGTCTCCTGTGTAATGGTTGCCATGAAAGAAATGAGAATGTGTGTCTTATGAAAAAGGATATGTTGGTATTTACAAAGATATGTTGATATTTAACAGATATATGTAAGAGTAATCAACCTGAAACACCATTAGGGTCAACTCATCTTGGATCGCTCTCTCTCTCTCTCTCTCTCTCTCTCTCACTCTCACTCTCACTCTCTCAGTCTCTCTCTCTCTCTCTAACAAACAAGCCCTAAACCAACTATGCTTGTATGTGTAGCATGCTTGCAGGCATACTACGATAACAACGGTAAATTGCCTGAAAAGGTGATCATCTTCAGAGATGGAGTTGGAGACGGACAGCTGGATGCTGTGTACCACCAGGAAATTCCACAAGTCAACGTGGCCCTCACCAAAGGTGGTGGAAAAGAGTACAAGTCAGTAGAATTTCGTGATGTCACACCGCTGCATAGTCACTGTTATGTACAGACACATGCCCATAATCATCCACCTGCCATAAATCTTTCTTGCTTTGCAAGGACTTGACATTATCCATTTACACTCCGTAGACTGCGTGATGACGTTGCTTTAGTGCCTGATGTAACGGTGGTTAGTATTCTGTGCTTTGTAGCCTGAATTGGCCATCGCATGATCATGATGGTTATGTCACGTCTTCCTTTTACAGTAGCTTTTGGAGACGCACGCACGCACAACATAAGCTGCTGATACACCTGAACACTTGCAGTTAACTGAAGTTGCATTCTGTCTTCAGACCATCAGTGGCATTCATCGTGGTGAAGAAGAGAATCAATGCCCGCTTCTTCACCAAGCCAGAGAGAAAGAATGCACCGCATTCAAACCCCCAACCTGGTACTGTCGTTGACACTGTGGCCACCAAGCCAACATGGTGAGTTGGGTAGCTAGGGACAGAGGGCTTCTTCAGACATGTTTGCCATAAATTTGGATTGCCGAAGAAATGTATGCATACATGTGCACATCATGTGACATTGTTTTTACGTAAATGTTGGGGGGGGGGGGGGGGGGGGGGCTTTGTCAGCTGATCCCCACACCCCACGTTTGGTCACTCATACTTTTTCATGGGGGGGGGGGGGGGGGGGGGGTGAGATTACGATAATTATGAGTAAGGATGTAAAATTACGGGTACCGGACTTTATTTGGGGGGGGGGGGGGGGGGTAAAGCATTTAAAACGAAAGTCGTGCCTCACGGATGTGTGGTGGACACTGATTGGCTCTTTCGATAAATGCAGCCAATCGGCATACGTGGTGCAACTGTCACTTTTCAACTCAAGATGGCGAGCAAGAGATCACACGACGATGCGCATTCTTTGACGTCAAAGTTGGTAACTAAAAAGCCGAAAGTTACTGGGAAGTTCACTGACAAGTATTTGAAAATACCTGGAATTTCAAGATCTTCATTGGGAGATAGTTATGCACACTGTGACTACTGCAAGTGCGACTTCTCAATCGCACACAGCAGCAGTTTCGATATCCAAGGACACCTGAAAACGAAGAAGCACACCACTCTCTTTCTATATATCTAAACCTGGGAAACAGTAAGCTTCAGGTAGGATAAATTTTAAAAAATGACAGTATATTACAGGTTTTTTCTGCCTACCCTACGCATTGACCATAGAAAACTACGTAATTTGGGGCTTACTATGCAACTATGCATTTAATTGCCCCACTGTGTAATTTTGTTGCCTAAATCTACTAATTTAGCAGTTAGCATTTCGTGAACTTTTGCTCACGCCGATCCAGCTTTGTGAACGAGCCGCGCAGAAGCTTGTGTGTTCGCCTTTGATACTGCACTCACAGTCCTACTGAGACAATACGGCGGGCGAACTGTTGAGTTGAACAGAGCCCAGAAACGTAGTCGCGTGGTTCGAAAGTCGAGGAAGGAGGTGGTGTGCAGTCTGATGTTTGAGTTGGGCATTTCGCGCTTCAAGGGAGAATTCAAAGATGCCTTCAGTCGATGCGGAAGAAGCTGACACATTTCGTTTGGGGCTACGTTAGGACGCCAGGAAACTACTCATTTGGTTTTTGGCACTGCTCATGTCATGTTTGGTGGGTAGGCAAGTCTGGGATTACAGTTTTTTCTGGTAAAATTACAGATATATATATATACATATATCTGACGAGTGTCAAACACATTCGTTTGAAATAGTACTGACCGACACTTTTGGGGGTTGGCACCTCTGTGTGTATGTGCACGCTCACACTTCAGCACTGCAACTATAAGCGATATATGTATTCCTCCCGCGTGTGTTTTGTTTTTCTTTCAACGGCAGAGTAGTGACAAGTGCCAAAATATACTACTGACAGGCACTTTTGGGGGTTGGCACCTCTGAATTCCATAGGAATTGTATAGCCTTTACATATTACCGTTTGTCTGCGTCACTCATTACAACCCTGAAAGGACTTTCTCTACATTTCTGTTTGGGTTGGCTTGTGGATGGTTTATTGGAGGGGAGAGGAGGAGTGCTGATTTGCGGACATTCTCCTCTTTAAAAATGAAGCAGTTCACCGATATTAAACTTGTCTTTCCAGGTACGACTTCTTCCTGATTTCACAGTCAGTGCGCCAGGGCACTGTGGGGCCAACGCATTACAATGTCCTTTGGGACATGACTGGTTTAAAGCCTGAACACATGCAAAGACTGAGCTACAAGCTCACACATTTGTATTACAACTGGCAGGTAAGCTTTCAGCCAGAAGTAGTAAGTTAGTTTTGGTGTTAAAGTTGTTTGTTGTACTTGGTTCTTACTCAGGTAAGCTTTCAGCCAGAAGTAGTAAGTTGGGGGGGGGGTCGTCTTACACAAGCATTACGTAAAAGAAATACTTTCAGATTTTAGTGTCATCTCTGGTTAACGACATGGATTTGTTCAAAAAGTTCTGTTTCTTTTCTGTCACCACAGGGTACAATCAGGGTGCCCGCCCCATGCCAGTATGCGCACAAACTTGCCTTCTTGTGCGGCCAGTCCCTCCACCGTCCATTCGCCAAGGCTCTGGCCGACAAGCTGTTCTTCCTGTGAGGAGCAAGGATGAGTCCACACAAAGTACAGTCCAACGGTTCTGCTCTTCCTAAGAGTATCAGCTGCAGCCATGAAAGGGCGTCCGCAGTTCGGCCAAACTGCATTCTGTGGCCTCTGCTGTTGTGGAGCATGGCATGAATTGGTCAAGAGTGAAGATGGCAGGGTGGCCTCTGAAAGGACTGCTGAGAGGCCTTTTGGAACATACGTTCCCCTTTGTTTTTGACATTGTTGCCTGTAGTTTTGACACTTTTCTGTTTCACTTTTTCTTCCTTGGAGACGTAGCTAGTAGTTTCTTGTAGTAGTAGTAGTAGTTTTTCCGTTGCTTCTTGGTACATGCTGTTTTTTTGTTTGTTTGTTTTTTTTTTTCTTGTTTGTTGTATGCTGAATGAGGGGTTTGAGCCCAAAGTCATGGGAAAACAGGATTGTCAAAACCGGCCTCATGCGTTAGAGGTAGAGCATTGCTATGTCCATAGCGTGTTATGTCTCGGGAACAGCTGGTTCAGAAATGTAGCTCTTGTACTTAAAGAGCAATGTATTGTGGTGTTTGGTGTGATATTATTCAGCTTGTGTGTGTTGGGGGGAGCGGGGGGAGTTACTTTATTTGTTTGATCGGTTTATGTTAGTGAAGCGTCCATCAGTACATGTGCTTGCAGCTGCCTGTAGTCTCGGTCGCTCCCCTCCACCCCACTTGCCCCTTCCCCTTCTCTATCTCACACAAGCTTTCTTACTTTGTTTCTGCCACCCTGCCACTGGTAACTGAACTCTGCCAAAAGCCAACTTCAAAATTGAGTAGTTCATAGCTATTCAACCACCAGTGAAAAACCATAGACGAAGTGCACAGCTGATCGTTCTCCTGCTCAGTGGAAGAACGTGAATGTGATACAAGTTCTGCGTGCCTAAGGAGTGCTTCGCAGTATGTGTGCTAATGTCTGCATGAATTGAGTGAGAAGGGGGGAAGAAAATGAGTGTGCTTTGGGATGTCTTGTTCTGCTTCATCAGAAATTTTGTGTGTGTGTGTGTGTGTGTGTGTGTTGGATCAAAGATATGTCTCTAGACCCTAGTTGTGTGCTTGTGGATGTACTGCTGCTGTGGTAACCAGCCAGGGTTCGTGCCTACCTGCTGAAGGCAGTATTTGAATGTGTACTAAAGTTTACTAAAGTTTAGTTCAGTATATTTTTGTATTGAAAATTCATGGTCACTGAGGTCTCAGTTCATATTGCATTTTCACTTGATTCATCCATGCTTGAAAAGGTTGCGATTATGTGTAGGTCAAGTTGACCTGTGTTAAAATGAAACGGGGGGGGGGTTGTGGCCCCTCATTGAGGTTAGTACTTTTAAGATGGCTGGACAGCATTTTTGTTGTTTTTATTAGCTTTTAGTTTCATGCATATCATTTTCATCCACACTGCTGGATGGGTTTTCTGGTCTTACTCTGGAGACGCTGAAAATTTATGATAGAGATGTTGTAACGTCAGTGAGCTCCACTTTTGTCCACTTCTAGCAAACCAGAGTATCGCACTTTATTTCCATGTCGGGTACTTTGTTTTGCTAGAAGTGGGCAGACTTGGGGTTGGGGTCTTGTTACAGGGGAATAGGGGATCCACTTCTCTCGTCGAAAGTAACATAGCAAAATAGTTTGATTGCAATCTCTTGCAAATATACTCTGCTGTTTCACATACCGTGAGTTGTTGAAACTACTCTGCATAATACAGCTTTACAGTACTTCAAGAAAGTACTTCGCAGCATGCAAATCTGCTGTCGGGTTTTAGTGTTCACCACAAGTTTATGTGTGCAACACTTATTGACTGACTTTGGGTTATCAGTAACTTCTGTTTCTGTGTGTATGCATTTTTCTTCTTTTTTTTTACACTTTGCATACAAATATGCAGACAGTGTATATGTATGGAATCTTGAGTGAGTTTGATTTGAATGATTTAGCTTCTTTTTTTTTTTTCTTTTTTTTTGAGTGGAGTGGAACCTCAAGCACCTGATTTGTGTTGTTGGTCCTATGCAAAGACTTGTACACAGAGCCAGGTGTAATTTTGTTCTGTTTTCATTTACAATTCATATTTTTTAGTGAGTTGAACTTCAAGCACCTGTTTGTGTTTGAATGTTTGATTTTTAGTTTTGAGTTGATCGGTTTTATGATGTTTTGAAGCCTTCTGAATCTGTGAAGAAGAGCTTGTGGCCAGAAGCGGAAGTATCCATGAACAAATACAGTATGTAATTTTGATCACCCAAAAGCACTTTGCCCTCATGATTGAACTTGATTGTACCATGTAGATTTCTTTTTCTTTCTTTTTTTTCCCCCTCACAGATCCATGCTGCTGACACATCACCAGAGTTTTTTTTTAATTTGAAGCACACTGTTTATTCGCTTAACTCTTTGACATCGCGAGCTTGGCCAGTGACCTACTTCCCTGCTGACGGCCATGCAGCTGCTGGCCGTTTAGGATGACGCGAATCGGTTCGCGGCTCGGTGCCTACGGCTGTTGAGAGTGACGCGAGCCGGTTCGCGTCCCGATGCGTAAAGGTTAACAGCTTTGGTACATCCAGGTCAACCTGAATCGTACATGGGTATTTCATTTTTGTACATGGATTGTGATAGGTCTTTGCTGAATGCAGTAAGTCTGTATTTCCAATGCGTACGTATAAACGAGAGTGTATTTGTGTAACCGAAGCTGCTGCATATGTACATTCTCAAATCAGGTTGTTCATCCAGTCATTCCTGTTCGGGACCATTGTGTTAACAACTATAAGTTTCATAGCTGTTGATTTCACCCGTTTCATCCAACCATTGCTGATACGAGGACCAGTATGTTAATGGTCGTTTCACAACTTCGTATCATCTGTGTCGCATGTTATGATATGTTCTAGAACAGTTGTCTTCAAGATCTCTTGGGTGACAAGGTCACACGTTTATTGAAGGCAGCATTTAATGTAACATTCAACATTCTTGCATCAGAAGTCTGTTGGTTCACACCGCAATACTCATATTCGTGCCATTTTAGCAACATCTGTACATCTGTTTCTGTCTTTTTACTTTTTACCGTCCACACAGCCTCCAGTCTTACCAGTAAACCTCCTAACAGTTTTGAACATCTTGATAGGCAATAGTACGCATACAGGTACATTGTTGCTGCTATTTCTCTGACAAATAAGAATTTTTGTAATGCGCCAAATCTGCTTCTGGCTACAGTGTTGATGAAACCTTTTTGTTCACTACCTGCTGCAGACTAGCAAGTGTGAGCTCGTACTACTACTGTTGCTGTCCCACTTATGTTCTGAGCCATGACAGTATTGTGTAGTCTTTGTTGTAGTGTTACGGATGTTAAAAATAAAAATCTTTTGTTCCTATTTCCCATAAGGTCAGTTTGGTTGACATGTACTTGTGTTTATTATCATGTATTTTTGTGCGGATTGTTCTTGGAAACACCACCATTTGACAGACAGAAT
>JACVVK020000123.1:1357500-1410463 GCA_018292915.2 Batillaria attramentaria | reverse complement strand
TGTGTGTGTGTGTGTGTGAGAGAGAGAGAGAGAGAGAGAGAGAGAGAGAGAGAGATTTCAACGTATTCCATTGCACTTAACATCTATTAAAGACGCCACCTACTTCATGTAATAGGGAGATGTGGATGTTGACTCGTTTTGTTTGTATTGAAATCTCTGCTTGCTTCCGCTTTATTCACATTTATTTCTGAAATCATGCAAACGGAATTAAGAGCATATATATGGAAACTGAAATTTCGTGTCATGTCTTTCATTTTCCTTTTTCGAGCACAGCGACTTTAAAGCCATTCGTCATACTCACCCCCCCCCCCCCCTCCTTGCTCGTCATCTCAAGCACTAATGTATTTTTCTCTTTTCTAATTACGGAGAGGATTAGACAGTAACGTCTGGTTAAAGCGCCGACCCCTACTTCTAACTGTCCGCTCCGTGGCCCAAAAAAGCCCCGTGTCGGTTTACAGATGGCCGAGAGAGACATTGTAATGCGTGAAACATGGCATCCTACGGCGCGGCAACAAATGGACAGGTGGAGTGCTCAGTCCACACAGCAGGCGGGCATGTTTTCGCCGGTCACCATTTCCATACCTGACTCTCAGATCCCGTTCCCCTTGGTGACGCATGCTACTGGTGTTGACCGCCCCGGTTGCCAAACTGTCGGGGAGGGAAAGGGGTGGGGGGTGAGGGTGGGCGGGGAGAGCGTGGGTGGTGGTGAGATGGGATGGAAAGGGAGGGCCTTCTCAACTCAAACCCCCCCCCCTCCCTGCCCCCCCCCTCCCCCATTTGACTACCAGCGCCGTCTCCCATTCTCTGTGAGAAATAGTTTTTGGGATGCCCGTTCGCAAAATTTCAAGGAATCATGATTCTAAACCTTAAAAAAACCAGCACCAAATGACCCCTCGACCAACAAAATAAATCAATAAATCCGAGGAAGATGTTCATGCACTCTAGTTAGGTGACCAAAATTAAACACACACACACACACACACACACACACACACACACACACACACACACACACACACACACAAAATCTCGACAAATAAACAACAACAACAACAACAACAAAACCATTGGAAACATTATTTTCATCACAACTGACATGCAGCTCAGACGCCTGTAGCCACGTCCAATGACTAAGACTAATCCTCCATGGCAACCGCACGCAGCGCATATTTTTAACCTCCTGATTTTTTGGCTCCCTTGTGTAACAATGGGAGTCTATGTTGTAACCCTCCGTCGTCTGTCTGTGTGTGTGTGTGTGTGTCTGTCTGTGGGTGTGTCCGCAGTAAACCTTAACAATGGCATTTTCTCAGAATCTACAAAGAGCAGAGTCACCAAACTTGGCATGCCGATAGACAGCCATAGGACCTTCAAAATATATAATTTTGAATGACCTTGACTCAAGGTCAAGGTCACTAAAGCTGTCTGTTTGAAAATTTTACATAGGCATTTTCTTGGCGTCTACAAATACCAGAGGTTTTCAACTTTGCATGATGATAGACATTGATAAGAACTTTACAGATATACATGTATTCAATGGCCTTATGTGAAGGTCAAGGTCAGACAAGCTATTTTCCGCATTTCCGTAGAAAACCTTAACATTGGCATTTTCTCAGAATCTACAAACAGCACAGGCACCAAACTTGGCATGCTGATAGACAGCCGTAAGACCTTTCAAAATATATCATTCTGAGTGACCTTGACTCAAGGTCAAGGTCACTAAAGCTGTTTGTTTGAAAAGTTTGCATTGGCATTTTCTTGGAATCTACAAAAACCGGAGGTTTTAAACTTTGCATGATGATAGACATTGATAAGAACTTTACAGATGTACATGTATTCAATGGCCTTGTGTGAAGGTCAAGGCTGTACAAGCTATTTTCCGCATTTCCGCAGTAAACCTTAACATGGGCATTTTCTCAAAATCTACAAAAAGCAGAGGCACCAAACTTGGCATGCCTATAGACAGCCATAAGACCTTTCAAATGTATCATGTTGAATGACCTTGACTCAAGGTCAAGGTCACTAAAGCTGTTTGAAAATTTTGCATTGGCATTTTCTTGGAATCTACAAAAACCAGAGGTTTTAAACTTTATATGGTGATAGACATTGATAAGAACTTAACAGACATACATGTATTCAATAGCCTTGTGTCAAGGTCAAGGCCGTACAAGCTATTTTTGTGAAACCGTAACATTGGCATTTTCTCAGAAACAACAAACAGCAGAGGTGCCGAACTTGCCATGCTAATAGACATTGATAAGAACTGTATACCCATACCACTTTAAATGACCTTGACTTAAGGTCAAGGTCATTAAAGCTGTCTGTTGTGAATTTCAATATTACCGTTTTTGGAGAAACTACAAATACTAGAGGCATCCAACTTGGTGTAATGATAGACATTAATATCTTATTTGAATGACCTTGGCCCAAGGTCAAGGCCATATAGTCAGTTTTGGGGAAAAGTGTAATATTGCCAGGAACTAAGAACACCAGAGACACCTTACTTGGCTTGATGATAGATAGTGATAAGATTTTTTACAAACATACTCTTTTGAATGACCTTGACCCATGTCACAAGGGAGCCATGGAGGCTTTTGCCTCTCTAGTTTGTCAGACAAATACTCCGACAAGCTATCCCAAAGGTGTGAGTTTGTCGGAGTCAGTACAGGTCCCGTTCGCGCACTCTATTTGGCTAGCATGACCTGTCCCTCAGGAACTCGCTACACATCAGAACACACTGCACTGCACATCAGTCAGCGCTTAGATGCAGCAGGCTTCCGTTGATTCACCCTCCAGCCCTGCGGCGTCTTGACCATTTCAAAGTAAGTGCACCAAGGAGAAGTCTACCGCCTTCAGCAACACGCATTCATACTTGTTAGCGAACAACCGGCCGAAATGAAAAGCGCACGTAAATCTTTCAGCCTTCGGTCATCCATCTAAATCAAGAAACACCGTAACCTCAGCTGGTCACAGAAATTCAATTACATCAAGACAGATGACAAAGAACACATGTAACGCACTGCAATTATGCAATTACCTGTTCTTGGGGGGGTGCAGTAATCGTTGCTGACTGAATGTAATCTCTTCGAAAGGAGATCTACGGATACTGTTTCGATAATGTGTGTACGCGAGCTGCTGAAATGTGTCTTCTGCATAGGTAGTAATAATACTAATAATAATGAGTATTGTATAGGCACTTTACCCAATTTCATGAATCGACTGAAAGCGCCGCGAACTGAACCCAACACTCACGCTCACGTGAATCACACGCATTCTCTCACACACTGGACATAAACACATTACAATCACGTGGTGCGAAGGTTCAGCTCAGCTATTTAAATTTCTGAATTTAGAATTGCATTTATTTTTCAAATTTGGTGGGCTGAACATTTCCAAAGCAGAGGGGGAGGAAGCCGTAGTACCCGGAGAGAACCCCCGACGATCGGCCCGAATAAACGGTGCCACATACGAGAAGGAAACATCCTTCGCCCCGAGTGGGTCTCGAACCCCTTACCTCTCGCATTGGTGACAAGTCTCTTAACCAATAGACCACTTAAGTACTTGTTCGTATATTACAGTTATTTTTCTTATGAAGTATAACCACCTCATCAGTTTCCTATAGTCAAGTCAAGTCAAGTCAAGTCAAGTCAAGTCAAGTCAAAATACTTCATTTATCCCCGTAGGGCAATTCATGCGGGCGAGCGTAAGACACATAAAAGAGGCTAAGATCACTAAATTCATATGATTGTACTCTCTCTCTCTCTCTCTCCCCCTCCCCCTCTCTCATAGCATATTATTGTCATGCTGCCCTCGTATTTGTGGGGAGCCGGGGTGGCCGAATGGTAGAGCGTTGGACTTCTAATGCTCGGGTCGTGAGTACGTATCCCGGCTGGAGCCAAATATAATTATGTGCTGGCTTTTTCATCGTTGCCCCGTCTTTGATATCACCCGCATGTGGTGGAAAAGGACCTTAAACTCCCAAACATCCACCCACCCTCCTCGTAATTTGTGTTTCAACTGTTTTGTAAATTCAGTTTAGAACGAACATCCGACTCAGAACTGAGGTGGCCTGCGTGCTGCGCATAAGGGAGCACGAGTTTACGCCGGGCTAAATCCTAAACTGAACTTATTCTGTATCAGCCTGTCTGTCTTGTTTAGCGAACTGGAATCAGAATCAAAATCAAGTTTACAGTCAGTGACTTCATGGGTGACCTTTTACGCCACTACGTATGACGTATCTTTTGACGTCGGCCTCATTTACACATTTTGACATTCTGATGAAGGCAACACGTTGGCTGAAATATCAAAGGGCGTTATGGTTAAAAAAAAATTTTAATATTATTTTTTATGATTCTCTCAGAACCAAGTTTATTCCCAAGGGAACGCAGAGTTTCATACGACACACACGAACGAACTGAACAATTGATTTAACTGACAATGGACTGAACAAAGTGATTCAGCTAGCAGCGAAGGAAACAACAACAGAAAGCCGTGTCTACATGGATAAAAAGCCTTATTGTTGTTCTTGTTATTTAAATTAATCATGTGAGATTTTCTCCCGTCCCTTCTGATTTGTCATTTCTACTTTAGACAAATGTTAAACTCATCAATTTATTAAGGTTTCGGCTGAATATTCCGGCGGCTAACTAGGTGGTTCCATCCGCCTGTGTTTCAGAACAAGAGCTGTGTTCAAGAGTCCGTCTAGCCAGACAGTTGTAAATAACAGGATTTCTGAGAACTGCTTTTAGTAAATCCTCGTAGGAAACGCCGAAAAAGACAGACAGACAGGAGGTCAACCTGTTCCTCTATGCTTCTGAATGATTTTACTGCCTCTCACGTTTGCAAAAACCTTGCCCACAAAGAAACACTGGTGCGAGTAAATGTACCTTCATTTTCATTTTGCTTGTTATTTGTTGGTAAATTCGGGCTGCCTGTTATGTGAGAAAGGCGCCGGTACAATGCTATACCGTCCCAGTTTCTTTCTCCCTTTTTTTTTCTACACTCGTACGCTTATATTTCATCGTCATCACTAGGCTTAAGCTTCTTCGAAAGATGGACGTTGGAGTTTTAACGTGCACATGTGATGAACGTGTGCTGGGTACATGAAGGTGATACTGGCAATCGAGTCTGCACGTAAAATAGTGACTCTACCGGGACCAGGAAATACCCCAACTCTCCCCACCGGGGCAGGACTTGGATGTGACAGCGAATCGGGCCACGTGACTCCATCGTTTGCACATGTGTAAGGTGTGAGAACTTCCTAGTTCAGTGCCGTCCGGCTGCGGAAAGGCCCAGTTTCAAGGCTGAAAAAGCGCTCAGTTTTGAAATGTGGCTCAGTTTTTGTATCTCGCCATAGGTGCAACCGCACAATAAAGACACGCACTGGCACAGGCCACGCAACAGCATGGCTAGAGGGGACAAGGACGGAATCCCAACATTATTTAAATGTAGAGATCACGAGTCGCATTTACAACTCTCTTTTACGACTCTGTCTCACGCGCAGCGCGGGTGCGGGCTATGCAAATCACTCCGGCATGCGCTGACGGGAATGCGAGAGCGCCGCCGTGCGGAGAACGGTAGACTTAGTGCCAACCATTCAAGGGCTATAATCCGATGGTAACTGTCAGCGCCGGATGGTTCTGGCGATGAAGTTGTGTCCTCCTGAGCATTAGACGATCTCAGGGGATAATTAGTGAGACGTTGACGAACACAAAGGAGAGGAGAGTGAATGATTCGCCAATTCATTTTAGTTTCAGTCCTCATTTCTACTCACTACGCAGACAGCTGCTGCGCAAAACCACCTGTTGCAAGCATCAGGCATTGAGGGCGTTTTGATTAAGCCGGCCTTTGCCACTAAGCGAGTTATGAACACTAATATAAATCCAGATTGGTAAATGAACGAGTCTTGTCAGACTGCTAAGGTGATTTCTGTGTGTGTGTGTGTGTGTGTGTGGAGGGGGGGGGGAGAGAGAGAGAGAGAGAGAGGACGATTTGGTCCGTAATGGCAACAAGTCCACTCGATGTTGTCCATTACGAGTTCCCTCAATAGAAGAAAACTGTCGCAAACAACACTGTCGAACCAAGACCGTAAACAGCTGAAAAAAAGTCCAAAAGAACACGATGAATAAAAGAAATCAAACCAAAAAGACAAAAGAAGCGTGACTTGGGAGTTGCCGTCTTCATTAAAACCTGCACGACACTCCCCCTTGGAAGAAAACGCTCTTCTACGCTGGAAGGCAAGAAAGCCAGGCCAAGATGGCGCCCTGACGCTCCTCGACCCGCGACATCAAGACAAGTCCATTCCTCGCACGTGAAGCTCAGATTTGTTCGTCACAGCGCGTGCCCGCACGAGAGGTGGTCACTTTATTGACCAGTGCCAGATTGCGAAGGTGACAGATTTGATGTACGACTGCAGGCATTAAAGGTTGCCACCGGATGGCCCTTGGGTTAACCCTTAATGCCTCGGCCAGTGTTCGCCGTGTGATTTGCGTATTTAATCAACACTGCACTCTAGAATATGTTTAAAGACGCGCTGCTGAATTTTTGGAGTCTGTTGCGCAGTTATTTATCAGTTTCCAATTCTCTTCAAAAAGCACATCTTCTTCTGTTTGAAATTACTGAGTAGTGCCAAACGCTAACACTCTATTACCAGCGGAACAAGGTTACAGAGTATAGTTCGCACCGGCGAGACACTCAAACGGAGTACAGATTCAATAACATTTGTCGTGCAAGGGGAAAACTGCTTTTGGTATTGTTCACCGAGAGCAACTAAAAGGAACAGATCAAGTAAGCACCGCACGATGTGTTTGCGTGCACGGTTGTACAAAATAATAATAATAATAATAATAGCATTAATATAGGCGCTTTATCTCAAATATTTGGCTCAAAGCGCCGCGAGCTAAACCCAACTCGCACGCTCACGTGAATCACACTCATTCTCTCACACACTGGACATGAACACATTACAATCACGTGGTGCGAAGGGCCAGACAAGCAATTTAAGTTTCGGAATTTTAGAATTACATTTATGGGCTGAACATTTCCAAAGCAGGGGGGGGGGGGAGGAAGCCGGAGTACCCGGAGAGAACCCCCGACGGTCGGCCCAAATGAACGGCCGTGCCACATACGAGAAAGAAAAATTCTTCGCTCCGTGCGGGACTGACCTCTCGCATTGGTGATTAGGTCTTAGACCACTAGACCACCGACCGCCCCTTGGAACCATTAAATCCCCCAATTATGACCCGGCTGGGGCCAAATATTTGTGCTGGCTTTTTCATCGTTGCTCCGTCTTTGATATCACCCTATGTGGTGGAAAAGGACGTTAAACCCCCAAACACCCACCCACCCACCCCCAATTATGACAGCAGCAAAACAGAAGAAGCACAGTAGGTCTAACCCCAGTCTTAAAAAAAAAAAAAATCTTCCAAGATTCCGAAAAGCTCCTTGAAAAAGACCAGAACGGAGAACTACTCTTTCACTACCGGTGTGAATGGTAGCGCGTATGACTGACTCTCGATGCTCGGGTCGTGAGTGCTAATCCCGGCTGGGGCCAAATATTTGTACTGGTCCTTTTCTCGTTGCCGGCCCCGTCTTTGATATCTTACGTGGTGGAAGAGGGCACTAAACTCACAAACACCCACCCACCCTCACTACCGGTGTACTAACAGCGATGCAGGACCGCACAGCGCGATGATACATGGATTTCGCGTGGTGGATACAACCACAGACACGGAGTACTCTTCCATCTGTGTTTTTTTTGCCACAGGTACCCTGAGGTGTCTTTTCTTGTACTGGCTATGTTATAGGGGAAGGTTGGAAACGAAACAGCAACCTGACTCATCCCTGGTCGAAACGAAAAGTCATCAGAAATCGAGGCCACGGGTAGACCGGTCAGTATACGCATCGCTGTTGCCGGAAATGAACACTATCTATTGATACCGGCCAAAATGGGACACAGGTCCGGAAGGACGAGTTTTATGTATGTTTTCCGCGTTCTGAATCTCGACCCTTAGTGATATGTTGCACGGAAGCTACACAAAGCCTTGGGGGTGGGCAAACAAACAAACAAAAATACTCAGCTTGCACAAGACGAGTTGCACAGCACGGAATTTGCGCTGGCCGCGTGCGGTTGTATCCTACTTTGTCATCCCCCAACGAAACCACTCACAAAAAGAGCGAAGCTATACACACAAATCTACCCCCCCCCCAAAAAAAAAAAATAAATAAAAATAAATAAAAATTAAAAAATAAAAAAAATAAATAAAAAAAAAAAAAAAATCCAACAACAAAAAAAAACAAAAAAACAAACAACAACAACAACCCCAAAAACAAAAACAACAAAAACCAAAACAAACAAACAAAACAAAACAAACCCAAACCAAAACAAAACAAAGCAAAAAAAAAACAAAAAAAACCAAAACAACAACAAACAAAAAAAACCCCCCCCCACAAAATCCCCCCAAACACCCATGACGTCATACCTCATAGGGGGATATTTTAACAAATGAGCATCAAGGCGAGCTTTTTCTATTTTGAAGCGACCAGGGTACTCTGTCACTCGGAAGAACTTGAACAGCACGACTTTTAGGACCTCTATCCGATTTTGGTTTGTGTAAGTGGATATAGTGTTCAATACCGGCTCAGCGGTGTGAGCACTGACATCTACTAATTGCATCGTTTTTTCAGTGTGTTTTGGTTGTTGTCCGTGGCAAGGTTGCTGACTGGTTTGCGGCCTTTGTAGCCTATAGCATTATGTAGCCAACACACAAATGGGAGAGTACTCTGCTCCTGCTCGTACTGCACCCTTCCCGGATGGAGTTACGATACGCCTGATATGGTCCGTTACTTAACAAATAACGAGCGAAAATCAAACAGAAAAGCATGTACATGTATTTTTTGTATCCCATAAGTAAATAATGCGATGTAAAAATGTAGGTAGTTAGGATGGATGGGTTATGTTTTGAGGCTTGTCTTCTGTCCACAATGATGGTGGTCTTCGTCGGTTTTGTTGTTGTTTTTTAGGATGAGGGGAGGCGGAGTATCTTTTGACCCCACTCCTCCAGAGAAAATCCTGTCGACAAGAAAGGAGAAGAAGAAGAAATAAATTAGCAGAGAGAGAGAGAGAGAGAGAGAGAGAGAGAGCGTCGTCCTAACAGCTCCAAAATCTCGGGTCAACATCCTCCCCCCCGAAATTTGATCTTCACCCCCTCACTGCTTTATATCATACATTTATTAAGTGCAGGCGATTGGGTATCACACAGAGACCTTGTGCGTGTGGTGTCCGCTGAAAATTATCTTCCTTGGCTTAAAACTATAAACCCGAATAATATACATAAGAATACACGAATACATGACGTTGATTCTGTTTCCAACAGTGACCCTACATAAAATATTTTGTGCCAAGGGAAAAAAAAACAGGCGTTGAGGCATGGGCATGGCCTTTGGAAAAGGACTTCACCAAAGTTGCCCCAGCGCACACAAAAGGAAAACAAACACATCCCATTAGAGCTGTCATTAAAGTTGGCGTTTTTACGCGGTATTAAAAGCCTCACTCGTACATTACCGGAGAGCCTCCTCGTGTTCAGTTTGTTCAGTCATCGAGGGGTCTGTGTCAAAAGCGCATCAGACAGCGATCTGCAATCGACCCCCTGCTGATTCCATCGCCAGCAGACGACAGGATCTATGGTCCCGGCGGCACGTGCAACACGCCGGTCCTATCCAAAATGCCTCCGTCACCGTGCGATAAGACGCTGCCTCTAATCACTTTCCTCCATTAAATCAGCGGGCTCACCCGGATGCTGGCACCAGAAAACATAGCTGACTCCCCGACGTAAAAGAGCGTGATTTATGGCGTCACTTCCGGTACCGAGCCTCCCCCCACTAGCGGAGGCAGGTGGCGTGGCATCGAAAGAAGCGTAACCATGGGAACAATGGATGACAAATTCAGAAGTTGTATAACGCGACTGTGTCAAGTGATCACTAAACGTTTAAAAGGGTATAATATTTCCTTCAGTCATAGATAAGTGTCATGTGGGAGATGCCGGGAATTGTTGAAAACGTACGGTACATCTCCACGTCAAACGGGCGGCGACGACTATCTGCCGTGTGCTACGGTTGGCGGGAAGACTGCTCGACTGTCCTTTCAAACACTGAGGCGTCTGCGAAAAATAAATACAGTACCTTAATTTGCTTTTGCTAAGAGTTTTAGTATGAAACAACTTCACTGATGCTGACGCCGAGTTCTGCAAACAAATAGAATCAACAGCACGTGTGTGTGTGTGTGCCACACACATACACACCAAACCACACACACACCAAACCACCATATGTGCGCATATGACATAAACTGTGCATCATACACGCGAGCATGCGCATACATAACTGAGGTTAAATGCGTTACCAGAATTTGACTACAGCGCATAACAGCGTAAGCGTAAAATTTTGCACACATGAACAGGAGAAAAAGCAGAGAGAGAGAGAGAGAGAGAGAGACTGACTGACGTGCAGTTCCCCCCGTCTCTACCACCGTGTCAAAAACAACAGGCTTTACATAATTATTGTGGTAAGCACAAGGCCGTAGGAATCAGGTTAGATTTGACGCTAACCCCGGTAACACAAACTTCATGCACGAGACAGTCCACCGGAAATGTCTCCCGGCCAGTCGCCACCATTCCCGTCACACCTTGCGTCAGGCCGCGGGACCCGGATGGGGTTAGCGCATGCGCATCCGAATGAGGGTGGCTAGCCGGATAAGAGCTGATCAGAGCAAGGTGGTCGTCGCCCATGACGTGTGGCGCCATCTGTCAAAGTCACCAGCAGCATAGTTTGGGGGAAATGTCGTCGAATAGGAGTCACACACGCAGTCGTGACGTTATTGTAACGGTCACGTACGTGCAGTAACTCTAGTGATGGTAGCGTTCCTAGACGCAACAGGCCATAAGTCACTTATAGAATGGCAGGCTTTTACCTTCTAATCCGACTTCGGAGGAAAAAAACAAAAAACAAACACCTCCCCCCACCCCCCGGTAAACTGATAATAAACAAATTTGACTTGAGATAGCTCAGGCGGACTGTAAATCAGTTGTGGATCTGAACGAACATGTCTCAGTACTTTGCTACTACTGAAGAACAAAATGATACTCAAGTTTGGAAGCAATTTTTTTTTGAAAGGAAATCAATGTATACACTTGTAAAGATAAAGTGAAAATAATGTATATATATATTAACACCCAAGGCTGATATAAAGGAACTTTATTTTCAATCGTCAAAACTTGGTGTATATTATGTACAAAATCAACAGTTTTATTACGTGTGTGTTTGCCAAACACAGATATGTCATTTGTTTTCAGTAAAGAAGATTTCCTCGTTTTAATGTTTGAATATTGGTGGTGATAATATTTTTTTAAAAATCTGTTATTTTACATATAAAAGAATAATTTTGTAATTTGCAATTTCAAACGCGCTGCTTCAGCACGACAGGAGATGAAGAATGGCCAACACAACCGCCATCAGACACCAAGTGCACGATATCAGGCCAGATGCTGCAACAGATCAAAGCAACATATGTAAAATATATTGATGAATGCTGAGCTTTCACATACTCGAAGTGTAGCAGCATCAACACCCTCATCACCATCCTACCAGTCATTTTGTCGGGTATAGATAAACATTAAGAAGCTACATGCACGAATCAGTTTCTTCATTGAAACTAATGCTAGACACCGCAAGTCTTCTTTCGCAAACTTTACGCACCCTGCATTCTGTTTGAAAGCTCCCCCTCCCGTCATACACACCCCCCCCCCCCCCCCATTCTGTTCTAACCTTCACCCCTTAATTTGACTTGCACAACTTACCACCGCACACCAGAATAGGAACGGAAAGTTCTGAAAAAAAGAAGAAGAGAAAATGAAAGAAAGATAAATAAATATTTGTTTCAAATGGCTAAGGACAGAAGGTTCTCAGAATACTGATATTTCTCTGTGTGTGTGTGTGTGTGTAAGCGCGCGCGCGCGTGTGTTTGTGTGTGCGTGCGTGCGAGAGAGAGAGAGAGAGAGAGAGAGAGAGAGAGAGAGAGAGAGAGAGAGAGAGAGAGAGAGATTATGAAATACAAACAACCTACCAGAAAAGGAAAAAAAAAAAAAAAAAAAAACTACAAAAACCAAACATCCACCACCACCAGCAACACCAGAACCAACCACGAAACCAGACCCAAAGAACGACAGACGAACTGCAGCACCACTGTCGCCACCACCGTAAATCAGCGTGTACAAACTTTCACTGCATTCCGCCTCGTGTAACGCCAGGATGTTCTTCATGGCGCCAATGATGAGCGCGTTGTCCGCGTGTCCACACGTGCAGAACGAGTCACTTATGCATACCAGGTTGTAGCGGGACACACTAGTGGGGTAAAAAAAGACCGGTCATCAACACGCTTGCAAAAGGCAAACAAAGGGCACAAAACAAGGCAAAGAAAAGGCAAAACAACAGACCCCAACAACGACAAAACCCCCAAATCAAATCAAAACAACAACAACTACGAAAAACAACAACAAAAAAACCCAACCACAACAACCACCACCACCACCACAACAACAACAACTACTTTGTTTTGAAACGCAGTACAATTACAAAGGTTGACATGACGACAGGTTAATGAGCTAGTTTTCCTTTTCAATCACTCTTGAAGACACCTAAAATTTAAAAGGGCATCGTGAGGCACAACCCTAAATAAAATTCACGGAAATCAAATCTAAAACCAGGAACATCAGTAAACTAGAAAAGACTGCAAAACCAATTAAAAAGTCTGAAAATTAAAACCATGTTATAGATTAGTAACACTGTAATAGGTGAATGGACGCCAACATACGGAAAGACAACAAACAAACAAAAAGAATCACACACACAAACCCAACAACAATGTGCAACCGCCCGTCACAATAGTGACGTCATAGTAACGAAATAACGCGTAATCTTCCGTGAAAATCGCCCTAAAACAGTTGTTTCTGTCGGTCGTTTGACATGACTGTCGGAGGGGGCGGATGATCAGAGCGACGCCAGCTGTCAATCGTTCCCCTTCTACTCACGTGCATCGGCTGGGTAGCTGAATGTGTTGGGGCAGGTCGTAGACTCGCTGTAGGTCCTCAAAGTACACCTCACTGCAGTGCTTATACTCTGGGCATTCCTTCAGGATTCTAGCGTCCAGCTCCTCCAGTTTGGCTGCAAAAATTGGAAAAAGAATAAAACTATGAGCATTGCGTCCAGGGTAGCTGGAAGGTAAGGAGGACGGCAAAAATATTATATAGATGACGCCCCCCCCCCTCCTCCCGCGAAAAACAAACAAACAGAAATTCCAAACAAACCAAAACTACATCATTCTCCCCCGCCCCTCAACACACACACACACACACACACACACACACACACACACACACACACACACACACACACACACACACACACACACACACACACACACAAAGAGAGAAAAACGAACCCCCTCCCCCCAACCCCCCCCCCCCAAAAAAAAAAAAAAACCCAAACAACCAACCAAACAAACAAACCCCCCCCCCCCCAAAAAAAAAAAAAAAAAAAAAACAACCAAAAAAAAAAAAACAAAACAAAACAAAAACACACAAAAAAAAAACACCCGAACACAAAAAAACGAAAACAAAAACAAAACCAACAAACAAACCCAAAACAAACAAAACAAAGAGAGTTTCATTTTTGCACTTGCGAGAATTTTTCATATTCATGTCATAACCTCTGCTGAAAGGTGCGTCCTTGATTTCACTCTGTTCCCTTCCTTTGCTGATGGGCATTTTACGGCTTCTCAGCAAGCATGGCCGCGGCACGTACTTCACAGCCCAAAATTAAAGAAAAACAACAACAACAACAACTACAAAAAAACCCAAAAAAAAATCCAGGGTAGATAGCTCCTGTACATGCAAAATTCTTTTATATATACAGAAAACCACGAAATCCACAAGAAGACTGAGTATTATTGTCTTAAGATATGACAACTTGCCCAGCTGAACTGCCTCTCCGATTTCCAGATTGGTTTGTGGATCTTCATTGGCGGTCGGTTTGGCGGGGTTAGTGGCGGGGTGGGTACCATTCTGCTGACTTGTGCTGCTGTCAGTCCCTGGGTACACATTATCAACATTTTGTTTTCATCATAGTCACGACAATGAAAAGGTGCTCGTAGAGAGAGAGAGAGAGAGAGAGAGAGAGAGAGAGAGAGAGAGAGAGAGAGAGAGAGAGAGAGAAGGGGGGTGGGTCATTCTCTGTTCTTGCACAGTTCTCTAGATCACTTTGGTGTTCTTGGGAAAAAAGCAAACACAAAACAAACAACAAAACTACACCGCGTTCACAAGCACACATTGATAAACTGCTGTTGTGCTGACAAATTAAGCTTACACATAATTACACACTGACATGCAGTTTTCCCCGACATGGGCCAAAAACAACACACTTTGGCCTTTACTTAACTATTTTTCATCTTCTCCGTCACCATGGTTCATATACGTTCCGGCTATTCTGCTCTATACATTTGTAGAAATGATAATTATACGGACCATTTTAAGTAACTTAATCTATCTTCCTAAGTATCTACTCCCATTGTCACCAGTGCGAGAGGTCAGGGGTCGAGTCCCACTCGGGGCAAAGAATTTTTCCTTCTCGTATGTGGCACCGTTCATTCGGGCCGATCATCGGTGGTTCTCTCCGGGTACTCCGGCTTTCTCCCCCTCTGCTTTGGAAACGTTCAGCCCAGCAAATTTAATTTTAAAAAATAAATGCAATTCTAAATTCCGACATTTAAATAGCTGAGCTGACCCTTAGCACCACGTGACTGTAATGTGTATGTGTCCAGTGTGTGAGAGAATGCGTGTGATTCACGTGAGCGTGAGTGCTGGGTTCAGTTCGCGGCGCTTTGAGCCGATTCACAAAATTGGGTAAAGCGCCTATACAATACTCATTATTATTATTATTATGTAAATCAGTGAACCCGTTAATTAAACCTGATCAGTACATCAGGTGTGCACGCAAAAAAAAAAAAAAAATCTTCCACCTTTCTTAGTATCGACGGTTGTACACGGTGACGTGGAAAACAGAAATAGCAGGGTGGACACAAACAGCAGCAGGTTCTTCACCTGCACCTCTTCAAACCCTGCGGTGCCTTGAGCGTTTCAACGGATCCGGATATACGCGCCGAACAGAAGCCTACAGTAGCCTACACTATATACCATTAGTACAGGAAGTCACACTCACGATAACATCTGATGTCTCCGTCCTCCCGGATTTCATGGGCTGTCACTTGAGACACTGCATAGGGATCAGAGAAGTGGTCAGTGTACGCAACAATGTCTGTCACCTGAATCGCTTTCCAAACAAATGAAACAGTCAACTTGATACTGGCACACCCACGCGCAAACACACACCCGCACAAACACAAACCCGCGCAAACACACACACACACACACACACACACACACACACACACACACACACACACACACACACACACACACAGAGTAACACAACAGTAACGACGCCGCAAACTGACAATAACACACACACACACACACACACACACACACACACACACACACACACACACACACACACACACACACACACACACAGTAACAACAGTAACGACGCCGCAGACTAATATCAACAAGCTCAATACAACGATGACTCGTCTGAATGGATTACACATGCATACTGTACAATCATTTCTTTCATTTACATAAAAAGTACCTGGAAATTAACATCTGTAAATCTTAATCAGCAAATCATTCCTCTAGTCCCCATGTGAGTACATGTATTCTTCTCTGGTTGAAATGAATTCCCCCCCCCCCCCCCACCTTTGATTAAAACGTGTGTAAATTAGTAAACCTCTATCGGTACACACCTGCCGGTGTCAAGCACGAACAGTAAATTAACAGTAGGTGAGGAGTCGCAACAATTAAGGTGACCCGGTGTCACAGGATATTTCCGAACCGGACGAATGGGAACCATTCCGATTTGTCCTGGCCCTGGTGGCAGGATTTTTCGGAACCATTCCGATTTCTCCTGACTCTAGTGACAGGACATTTGAAAACCACCAGCATATTTCGGAACCGTCTAGAAGGTCATTAGCCCACATGAATTTTGTCTGCCAGGTGCGGGATAAATGGGAATGGTTCCGAAATATCCTTGGATTTTTGGGAACCGATTCCGATTTATCCTGGTTCCGAAATATTCTACGGACACCGGCTCTAAGGGAGGCAACAACTGTAACCTGAGACTGGAAGGTGGGTACATAATTATCCCCCGGATCGACTGACGTAGTTGAAACAGTCCTGTTAAAGGCATCCTGACATTGCCGTAACGTGACCCGTCCGCTTGAAAGCATTCATGAATGACACAACTTAGCTGTGTTCCTTACAGCTCTCACGTTGACCCTCTCTGTCAAACTCAGTGTCAGTTTGTAAAGTCAGTGAAGTACAGCCTCAAAATCTCTGCGTCAGATTCTGAAATCTCTGCGTAAGCCGCGACGTACATATGTGCGTAATAAGGAACACTGACTTAGCAAGCATAAAAGCCCGTGTTTCTACTCATTATCAGTATTCAGTCAGACAGTCACACCGAAGTAGCCCACAGCCGAAGCTTGGCCACCTCTCGCTTATTCTTCAACTAATTGAAGAAGTTCAACAGTACATGGGCGTTATATCGAAGTTACAGTTGTAGAGAGGAAGGCACGGGGTGGCAACAGACTACTTCGGAGCCTGAGAAACTTTTTAACTGATCATTTGTAAAACAGCAATCGTCTTGTGACAAGCGCCTGGGTGACAACTAAAATTGTACAAACCAGATCGGCAATAATCATGGTATTCTGTGTAGCTCTGGTCAAACAAAGACTGGACTTCCTGTGTCAGTGTTATGTTGCACGTGCAGATAAAGTCCTCCACACATTCCAGCAGCGTCAACAGCACTCTGTCGACAAACAGTTGACATGTCAGTGTATATTACATAAACACAATCATGCCAAAGGATCAACAGAGAAGAAACATGAACGTATAACTGAGACTAAACAATTCAATATACAGGGGTGGGTGGGTGTTTGGGGGTTTAACGTCCTTTTCCACCACATAGAATTCAATATACAATAAACAAAAACGAAAGTATTAATAATAATAATAACAACAGCAACAACAAAAAGGGACACCAGTGTCTTCTTCGCTTTACGACACACAGCAAACGAAAATACATAAATGAACAAACATGAAATGCTGACTGTTCAGCGGTTTAACGTTCAGTTCCGCCGTGAAATGGTGACATCAAAGCCGGACGGGGCAACGAGGAAAAAGCCAGCGCAAATTCTAAGCTCCCAGCCAGGTCCCGTATGTAAAAGTCGAGGTTAATCTAACCCACAGCTACGGGCCTAACCCAGACTACGACAAAAGAAACCAAAAGCAAAATCAAATAAAAAAGGAAGCGAAGAAAGGAAGAAAAAAAATCCTTCTATAACGGCTCAGGCACCTTCCTGGAATGGGCCCGCTTCCTGATTAAAAACAAAACAAAACCAAAAACAGAAAATTTAACCCTAGAGCTAGCAGTTTAGTTCGAGGTTAGACTATAACCCGGGGCTAAAAGCCCTAACCTCGACTATTACATACGGGCCCAGGAGTCGAACTCCGACGACCCGAGTATTGGCAGTCCAGCCCTCTACTGACAAGAAAGACTGCCCCGGCATCGCATGTAAATAAATAAATAAATAGCTGAATAAATGAATAATTTTACAAAGTTGTACAAGTGAGGGTGGGTGGGTGGGAGTTTAACTCTATTGTGACCGAGGCTGCCGCCGCCTGTACAAGCAAGAGAGCTTACTCAGTTTACATACCACAGCTACGACTCAGTCGTTCGCAAGAACTGACTGCAGTCAATCACGAACAATGAACGTACTAAGAACAACTGAATATGAAATATATAAGAAAGCTGTAGGGAACTGGTGGGGCCGCTTATTTAAACGGTGCCTATATTTAAACATAACAGCCACTACTCACTCGCAATGACGGTGGTCCAAGATGGAGGTATCGTTGGTTTCAGGCGGGAACCTGTTAAACGTGTCCGTTCCCCGTTCCAGACACGTGGCCTCCAGGTTATGACACAAGGACACCACTGAAACAAGAAATCAAAGCTCTGGATGAAAATGTAGTCCTTTGATTTCGTTTTCGCACAAAGCCAAATCGGCTGTCGACACAAATGAGTTAAACCCAGTGCTGCACTGAGTTTCCAGTCAAATGCCGATACTGGTGACAAGTGTTAATACAAATTATTTATTAAAGATCTAAGCTCCCAACAAAAACCATTCCGAAGTGTGAAACAATTTTACAGAGTCGACCGTGCAAGCACAATCAACTCTGTCACAGTTGCAGAGTTTTGAGCGCTTCGGGGACCCTTATAAAACCAGAGCACGAGTTTGGCGTGACATTATTTGGCTTTTGGTCAGTGAGCGCGACACATCGTTACAGTGTCCAGCGGATGTTGAGTGCTGCACGATCTTTCTCGCTCAGTGTCAAAACGCAAACTGAGGTGTGAAATCAGGCTGCTCTTGGCTTTTATTGGGGTTTCAGGGACGCTGAAAACTTTGCAACTGTGACAGAGTTGACTGTGCTTGCACGGTCGACTGTAAAAATTTTTCACACTTCAGAAAGCGTTTTGTTGGGAGCTTAGATCTTTAAGGACTGCAAGTATGGCTCATGATACACGGGAGACGGTTTTAAACAAACATGCAGAACAGCTCAAAGCACGCTTCGGAAAAATTAGGGCAAAGGCATGTTGTAGGCGTGTGTCGCACGTGAAACACGGAAAAACACTATGTACGCTGTTTGTTCGGACTATAACCGGGGAGCCGGGGTGGTCGAATGGTAGAGCGTTGGACTTCTAATGCTCGGGTCGTGAGTTCGATCCCGGCTGGGGCCAAATATGTGTGCTGGCTTTTTCATCGTTGCCCCGTCTTTGATATCATACCTATGTGGTGGAAAAGGAAGTTAAACCCCCAAACACCCACCCACCCCCACCCTCGGACTATAACCACTCCCGTGTGATACTGGCCTAACTGAATCTGTACCAAGGGAAATCGGGGAAGAAAATGATATTCAACTGGACTCGTTCATTTGATAAACACGGTGCAACCCCGACAGCCAAACGTTGTGTGTGTGTGTGTGTGTGTGTGTGTGTGTGTGTGTGTTGTTCGTGGTTACGCCGTCAAGAAGTAGCCATTAAAAAGCGCAGCGCACCTGCATGTACATATATCCACAAAAGGACAACTCGCCAGTAATATCTGCACTTCTAATCAGTCTCTGTTTTATCTGCCTTCTAATCATTGTACACCAAGCAGCGTCTCCCTCTCCCCTTCCGACCGAATACGTCAGTAGGCAACGAGACGTGAAGCCAAGGAGATACACCCCAAACCCTAATTATCCTCCGGCAAAGACAGATCGAAAGATACGAAAAGGCTGCCGCACTACTAACAGTGATCGTGTTGAGGCAGCAGGTATGAACAAATGTAGTAGGTTTGAAATAGGCACACTACTGGGCCCGCGGTGAGTGGTGTGGAGGGGGAGGCGGCTGTGGGGCGGGGGTGGGTGGGGTAAGGAGTACAGGTCACACCTGCCGTGTTATTTGCTGGTGTTTACAGGTGTTATTACTGATTAAACCTCTGATGTACTTAAGGACAATGCGGGCGTATGCAACAAGTGTTTAACTTCCCACCAACTTGGACTGACGTAATTCAAACTATAACAACCGGTTCAGTTCATGTTAGTGGTGCTGACCGAAGCTTTAGCCGTCGACAATTATATTTAAAAAAACAACAACAAGATAATATATATACGAGTACTATATATATGTAGAAAACTTTTCTGCAAAGACAAATCTGTTAGAATTAGTTCACTAGCTCCTGAAAGGGATTTTATAATTATTGTTAAAAATCATGCACTTTTTGTGGACAACCATGAAACCCGCAACAAAGACCGCAGATAATCATCTACGGTCTTTGCCCGCAATGTCTAAACTGAATCAAGCGCACAACGAACGAACGTAACATTTTGAAAATTACGTCACTGATCAGTGACGCGCATTAGGATGATTTCATTTCTGTCAATGCTATGATTCATTACGCCCTACGTCATTTCAATTACATTACTGACTTCGTCAAGTTATATGTTTAATTCTGAGCGAAGATTTTATCAATGGTAAACATTTGGCTGTTCAAAACACGAACCGAGAAATGCTAATCTTAGCTGGCAATGTTAATGGACGGTCTACCAGCAGCAAGGAATTTTTTGCAAGAGGAAAATATTCTTTAAAACGACCAAGACGGACCATAAAATAACTACCAAAGGCAGAGCAAACAACAAACCTGCCCGCCCCCCCCCCCCCCCAAAAAAAAAACCCTCCCCCCCCCCGAAAACCCCCCAACAAAAACCAAAAACAAACCTACAACAACAAGAACAACAACAACCAAAAACCCAGTGAAACAATAACAAAACACCCCGAGAAAAAACAAAACAAAAACCACCACCACCAGCACCAACAAAACAACAACAACAACAAAACCCAATCAACAACAACAAACAAACAAAAAAATACATCAAACAAAAAACACAAAGAAATCAAGCAAGTTAAACCGAAAATCAACAAAATATATACCACGCAAAACACAGACCAAAAAAACGAAAAACAAAAACAAAAAACAACAAAAAACACAAAACAAATCGAACAAACAAAAACGTATCCATCCAAACTCTCAACCCCCCCCCCCCCCCCCCCACGGAAGGCAGTGCAACCAAAAATAGCACTTCAAGAAAGAAACTAAAACGACAAGGCAACAAACATGAAACAACAACAAAGTTAAGCAACACACGAAAGTCTGTTTGCAACTAAATTGTGTCTGTAAATATTTACCAAACTCTTTTCTGATGACAAAAATGAACGGTTCCCTCGCTGGTTTCTCTTTTGATAAAAACACGATACTTGCACTGAAAAAAAGAAAAAGAAAAAAGTTTTGGCTATGTTACTTACCCGAATTCCTTGAAACACACGCCGATAACAGAACAACAACAGCGACGATGTTCAAATTCTCCATAGCGACCAAAGCATTCAAGACACCACCGTCCTACGTCTTTGCTTGACTGAAGACAAACGTATAGAGACACCAGGAAAGTTTGACAAGCAGCAGTTACCCTTCGCCGACTTCTGCCCTCCAGTCATCCTGTATGTCATTGACGTTTGATCTGATAAAATTCAGCGGGTCGCACAGGGGAGGAGGACTGACTGACTACGTGAAAACGTGTGCCGGTGTGAGAAATATTGTAGATGAGGGGGTAAACGAGCTGAGGGTAAGGTCTAACCTAACACGAGTAAGTTTGAAGCCGTCAGCACTGACCAAGCAATGGGTGGGTGGGGGGTGTTTGGGGGTTTAACGTCCTTTTTCACCACGTAAGGGTGATATCAAAGACGGGGCAACGAGAAAAAGGGCCAGGACAAATATTTGGCCCCAGCCGGCGGGATTCGAACTCACGACCCGAGCATTGAGAGTCCAACGCTCTACCATTCGGCCACCCCGGCTCCCCGACCAAGCAATGTAAATCGAAACTGGCCGCCGTCAACACGTTCGATATATTTCAAATCCCCACTCCTGAACCTGATCATACAAGAATGGGTGAGTGAGTGAGTTTTTGAGGCTTAACGCCGCGCAGGCCACAAGGACTAATTCGCGGATAAGTGTGTCTGCACTACGTGAAAACAACAACAACAACAACAACAACAAAAAACCAAAAAACAAAAATGTAACATTGGGCAGCTGATGCAAACTGATCTATGGGGCAATATAAACCTAGGACATGCAGGAGACGAATGGTATGATTACACCAGAGACATACATAACACGTATGTCTCTGATTACACTGTTGACTAGTTGGTAGTTACATGTTACTCAAAATGAACTCTCTCAACACTTCAAACATGCACAACCGCTACACTGACAATGGTCTTCAGTATGTTGAGGCTGCTGTGGTCAGTTAAACGCAAGAAGAGGAAGAAGAAAAGCATACTGCAGCGGTACACGATAGTGATGCATGTGGTGATTGCCGGCAATCCGCTAAAATCTTGCCATCTACGATTTTGCCAGAGACAAACATGTACTTCGATATGTTACAAGTGTAATACTAGTAATACGACACTATGCCTGGCAATTGAAGCTAAATTTAGAAAATAGCCTGAGGACAAAGATAAAAGCAGTTCAAAAATGGCGGTCGAAAGAAATGCAAAAGGTCACAAGTCATGCCTGGCCAATCAGAGTATTCGTAAGCAACAGCAAATGAGCAGAAAAAAATCCGGGCAAAAACACTGCTTCAAACCAAACTGTATGGCTTATAATGTAGAATAATAATTTTCTTTGGACATGTACTTAAACAAATTAAAAAAAAAAAAAGGAGGGGGGGGGGGGGGTTAGGAAATAGGGCTCTGACTACTTAGGGCAGCTAGGCGGCTTAGAAGTGTAATATCCTCATAGCTCAGGGGTATAAGAAAATACGTGGTTCGTGCAGCCCTCGAGAAACCATATGGTTGCCTTAACTACGCTTGCACAAGTATTGACAGACGAATTAGCCAGTGACAACAGTATGAATGCTACATGACATTCTGCAATGACATGACAGATGACAAAAAACAAAACAAAACAACAAAACGACGACGACGACGACAACAACAACAAAACAGTGACAACAAAACAAATCTCTTCCTGAAAGAGTTCTGGCCATTTAGCTGACGTTGTTAATGCCTTCAGGTCAAGGGGCAGATGACATCGGACAAAACAACCACGGTTACCTCCTCCCCTTGCCGGACCACACACACACACACACAGAGCCTTGTGAATGAGTAAATTCGAGCACCTACTGACGACTGCAGTAACATCACCAGCATGACCATTTTGGTTTCTGTCCAGTGAAAGACAAAAGTTCACTCATGATTTCCAAGATTGAAAACAGCTTGGAGCGCACAGTTAGAACATATCATGTAGAGAAACTTCATACTTGTGAGGAAATCCACCCAAGCAATCGTGACCTTGCTCCTAGTCCGGGTGACCCTCTCCTGTCTTCTCGAAGATTTTTAATGTAGTAGGGTGGCCCAAACTGCCTTGCTCCTGGCAATTGCACACACACACACACACCCACCCAGGGTCTCTCTCTCTCTCTTTCTCACACACACACACACACACACACACACACACACACACACACACACACACACACACACCATGAGCATTTTCTCTTTATTCAAGTCAATACAAAGACAGAGTAAGTAGAGATTGCTAATAACATGTACACCAACAATGAAATACACCCAAACAGTAAACAATGATGTAACAGTGACACACTATTCTGTGAATGATCACCACTAAGAATGTTAGGAGAGTCCTTTCGTAGTGTGGAAACGTAACACATGCACCTTGTATCTTTGTATACTTTTTGTTCAGTTAAAACCGAGATTCAACAGAAGCATTTTACACTGATTACGCATATCCGGTGCAAGAAAGTCTGAAAGATTCTTTCAGTATACTGTTTTTAGATTGAAAAAAAAAAAACAAACCCAACACCATATTTCTATCCACTTAAATCATTTTCTTGAATGACCAGCTTTGTTGAAGACTCTGACACACGTACAAAACTGACAAATCTGCTGCACCAAAAAAAAAAAAAAAACCCAACAACAAAAAACCACCACCTGGTATCTGTGAAGCCATGTCACTTGCACAGACCCTAGTGTTGCCTTATGCTGTTTACGGCATTAATTCTAACCACATGCGAACATCAAGAATGTAAAAATGTGGAAAGTTGTGTGCCATTTCCTTTCTTGCAACAATATTAATTTTCAATCCTACAGTCAACACTGAATAAACTCACCATCAGTTTTTGTTACATAAATTGCTGAAGTAAAAAAATATAACGTTTCAGATCTGCCACACTCGAGGTAAAAGTTAACAACAGATACAACGGATTAATATATCTGTCTTTTTCATGGTTTTGTACTGGGACACATTATGTTAATTTCTCTTGAAGTAAAAGACATTTTAACTTTCTATACAGTAAGTTCAGTATACAGAAAATCCTTCTAAGAAGAAAAAGCCCTAGTTCAGGTAAAAATCACATTAAATTTTGATAAACCAAACCATACACTTTTGTGGCCCTGATCTGTGGAGTATTTAGTGTCTGAATTAGCAATTGTTCTCCTTTATCTGGAATAAAAAACACACAAAAAGTCAATATTCAACTAGTGAAATGATGCCTCCGTTATCTACAATGCCATTATCAGGTAGAAACTGGTCAAAATTCCAAATGGACAAAATTGAAAATATTTACTGCAATACAAAATTTGGTAACAATCACTGTGGGACTTGACTCTAAGATGGTCACAAAAACTGACAGGAGATGAAACAAAAAAACTCCCCCAAAACTTGTGATATCAGAGAAGTTTAACTTTTCCCCAACTGGTGAGTGGCTAAAAAAGAAAAAGTCCATGTAACAAACTTAACAAAACAAAATCATGCACATGAATTCTTGTCCATACATGTATTATGTAAACATTCAGGGAAAATGTGAAAAAAAGGAGAACAAAAAAAAGGCAAGTTGACTGGGGAAAAATGTGACACGGACACAATGCACAGCTGACTTCATGGAACAATGCACATAATTATGAGTGATGTATACAACATGTACAACACTGAAATGCAAGTTACACAGCGACCCAATTCTTCTCTGCAGAACACATAGCAAGGCAAACCTAGCAGTTGATGAAAAGGACCCAAGTTGGCAACACGTTTTCCCGCATCAATATTCTGAATTCCTTTATTGAATACGCACCCACAATCTTACAATTCTACCTACGTGACAAGAAAGCATGCTAAACACACCATAATCTTATAATCTGAGTAATTTTCATTTTCTAGAGAAGGTGTGTGGGATAATGAGCTCGTAGAGCTCGGGGTTTTGAGTTTGAATTGCAGTTAGGAGTTATTCTCCTTGTCGCCCCATATTTGGTATCATCCCAATGTTAGGGAGAAGAACATTAACCTGCAACCGAAGCAATTAAACACACAAGAATATCTTACACACAACTTTCAGTGTGGAAAAGGCTCATGAAGCTTTCAGCAAAATTTCAAAACTTATACTGCCTTTACCGAAATTTCCAGCAGATTTGACAGTGTATTTTTCATCAACCTCACCATGACAAGGGGAACACAATCCCGAAGCTAGCGAGGCATGGGTTTACTCTTCATGCCAAAACCTCCTACAGAAAACAAAGGCCGAATATGCTCACGTGCAATCCCTGATCCTGTAAACAGCAAACAGCACCCCAATACGCATATACAGTCACATTAAAAAGATTTAGAATACACGGATACATGCAATGCCACACATGAAAATGTGATTGTTTTACTAAGTTTCTTTAGCAAATACTGCAAGCAAGCCACCTTTATACAAGCTGTGGATGGAATTACACTGATCCTAACCTACACAACTGAACTAAAGGCCCCTCAACTTTTTTACCTGCCACTGCTGCACAGGACACTGGACAGACCTGCCCGACTATACTACTTCTACTGTCCCAAATTTTACCTCTTACAAATCTGCAGGATTTTTTTTTTTTTTTTTTTTTTATCACTGTCAAGGTGGTAACACAAGACTACATCATCTTACAGCCAGAATTACAACTCCACTCACTACATATTTAGAAAACCAATACAAGAGGTAATTATTTCAGAAGGTCCTGTCACTGGCAACAACAACAAAAGCGCCACGCCACTAAAATGTAAAACTGTGTCACAAAACTTCCAAATACACCGTTTAAAGCCACACCTTAAAAACGTTACATGGATTCGCTTTACATCTGACTATCAACAACACAACTGAGGTGAAAGGCCCTCAACTTTTTTACCAACCACTGCTGCATATGACACTGGACAGACCCGACTATATTACCTCTACTGTCCAAATTTTACCTCTTAGAAAAAAGATTTTTCATTTGATTAGACACTGTCGAGGCAGCAACACGAATCGATATCACTTTACAGCCAGGATCACAACGCCAAAGACTGTACATAGAAAACCAATCCATGAGGTAATTATTTCAGTAAGTCTTGTGACTGGGCAACAACAAACAAAAGTGTCAGGCCACAAAAAAATGTAACACTGCATCACAAAACTTCCAAATAGACTGTGCAAAGCCACACCTTAAAAACGTAACATGGATTCACTTTACACCAAACTGTCAACAATATTACCCTTTACTATCAATGACCGCATCTCACCACTCACAAGACTCCCAACAAAATTCTGACAATAACAGAAAATTCAAAGTCAAGTCAAAACAAAACAAAAATTGGTCATTTGGTTACCCATCCTGTCTATGAGTGGAATGTGCAAAGCACGCTACTTTAATTTTTCTGTCTGAACTTCACACAAGTGATTGAAAAGCTGTTATAGTATGTGCGCTTGCACCCTAGCATACACTTAGAAAGACAGATTATACCCTGGGGATACTGCGCTATATAAGAATGCTATATTATTACCCTTTGAACAAACTATAACTTAAAGCCACTGAAACAAAAGTCCTGCGCAAAATGTGCAAGGCCTTTATGAAAAAAAAAAATAAAAAAAATCAAAGACCAAAGCCTGACAAAAGAATCTCTCAGTATACACTGCAAAAAAAAACCCAAAAAAAACAAACACACACACAAGAAACTGATCCTTACTCCAAGTCAAAGCTGATGAGGAAAAAAAAACAAAAACAACAACAACAACAACAAAACTGTGGATGCGCTTAGAAACAAAGGAATGCTTCCCAAACACACAGATTGATGTCGTTCAACCAGTAGAAAAATATATCACACCAGTAACTGGGCAAAATAAAAAAGCTTGTTGAATCAGCAGCCTGGGTTCATGAAAATGCTCTACACAGTAAAGTGTGCACTAGTGACAAAGAGACAAAAGCCAAATGACTCATCCATGTTATGTGAACTAGTGACAAAGAGATAAAAGCCAAATGACTCATCCATGTTATGTGAACTAGTGACAAAGAGATAAAAGCCAAATGACTCATCCATGTTATGAATTGGTGAAAGCTCCAACACTGAACAGGTCATAATATTTCAAGTGCAACAATTGTGAAGTCTCCATATTCAAAAAGCAATTTTAAAAAAAAATGTTCAGTCATGGTTGTCTGCATGGAAATAAAAAAATTTGGAATATGGCATGGTCTTAACTGAACAGGTAATAATATTTCAAGTGCAAAAATTGTGAAGTCTCCATATTCAAAAAGCAATTTTAAAAAAATGTTCAGTCATGGTTGTCTGCATGGAAATAAAAAAATTTGGAATATGGCATGGTTTTAAATTTTTTTGTCTGAATTTCAGTGAGGTAACAAAAAGCCAGCAGTTATTTCAAGCCTGTTTTCCAGCACCAAGCCCTAAATCAGTAATGGTGAAGATTTTGTGTGCCAATATTACAGCTGGACACATTAAGGTTAAGCCCAAGTTAAAGAAAAATCCAGCTGATAATTTGATATCGATCACATTCTCAGCACGAATTGCTTGCATGAAAGCATTGCACATATCCTAATTGTTAATTTTTTTTTTTTTAAAAAGGGCAAACAGAAGATCTGTCAATTCTCTTGAGATTCTAAAGAAATGTTCCACTACAACAAGGCAACACTGACAGAATTTTAAAGAGCGGACAAAACTGTCAATTCATATAACAAATTCATACACATCACTATACATACAATGCGCAATATCAGTAAGTTCAAAGGTCACAACTTAATCAGATAGTTCAAGAATTTTGTAAACGTCAGGTGAAAACAAAACACCATCAAGAAACAACCTTTAGGCTGACCTGTACGTTGGTTGTAAGTTAGAAAATGTGAAGTAAAGCAGGCAATTGACTAGTCTGTGAATATTCCATCTGTCTGGTGTGTGAATTTCCCATCTTTAAATTAATCACACCCACGGGTTTGATTCTGCAGTATTAGCATTTACTTTGCAATGTCGACTAGGCTCACTGTAAATTTACAGGAACATTTTTCGAACAGATGTGAAAAAAACAAAAACAACCCCAGACTGTTTAGCAAAGACAAAGATTTGCACCTGTGAAGTTTTAATAAAAACAGATTACATTCAAGTAACTTTCAACTGGCTTTCAGTAAATCTCAGGACTTACTGTCACTTTAAAACATGGGTGATGACTGAACTCAACTCCACAGGCATTCAGCTTGATCAGAATATACTCCTGTTAATCACCGAACATGGCCCCCATTCTCCTTACACAGAGACAGAGAATGAGACTCCACAGCTGCTGAGTGAAAGTGATGTAGCTGCACCAGTATGGAGAACGGTCACCCCTCACCTCATAAAAAAAAGGTTTTTTGAACATGCAGACCTATTCTCTATATTGCAGGTGTCTCATGAAATCACTCTTACAGCTTCCAGAATCCGTCACTGTTCCAAGTCCAAAGCAAGGATGCTTTCAGATTAGTAGTATGACTTACGGTAAATAAAAATGACAAAAGATGATCTGTATGGGTGACCAGGGAACAACAGTATGAAACACATGTGGTCCCTGTAAAATCTGTTAACTTCCAACTTCAACATGTTAGATTAGAAAATGTAAACACGGCAAAATCTAGAGGAAAATATTTGAAGCATTATGTCTTTGTGAGCAAGTCTGTATATTCCCAACACCACAAAACCATCAAGCATTGTGCAAAGAATTAAAAAAAAAAAAAAAAAAGTCCATACACAGGTTCTTGGTGAGCTTGAATATCTCTTTTACATTTTGTAGAATTACATGTACTGACCATGAAAATGGTAAATGTAAAAAAAAAAAAAAAAGGAAAAAAAAAAAAAAAAAAGGAAAAAAAAAAGGTAATCATGAAACAAATCTGTTGTTGACCATCATTTTATACCCTGGTGCTTTCACAAAATATCCTGACCTGATAATCTCAACAACGGTAGCCATTATGATTTACAAGGTCTTTAAAACAAAGAAAATCCAGCGTAACAGCGTGCACTGCCCTGTGGTACTGTGTAACTGAAAACAGTCTGCAACATACCTTTTATATTATGTTACATGTACCTTGTAACTGTTAAAAAAAAAAAAAAAAAAAACTCTAGAAAACACAGCCAAACACTTTCTCTTACAATTTTGCATAAATGAATGAACATGTTTTATAGAAGTGTTTGATGCAAGAAGAATGGACATAAACTTTAGTATTGAATTAAAAAACAAGAGTTACATCGCAGATGAACTTTTCTCAGCGACTAATTTTGACTAACAAATCTTGTAAACTAAATGTCTAGGCACTGTGATATTAGACCGGTGATTGTGAGCCAAATGAACTGTGAGAATCAGCAGACTGCTTTTCCTGGAGAAGCTCGTCATGCAGAAAACCGTCGGAGCCAACTCAGGGCTTCAGGCAAAGAAGGAGAAGAGGCTCCAGTTTATGTCATGTTGTTGCGATCTCAGTATTTCTCTTGGTCGATGCTTCGGCAGAGGCAGATGGCAAACACCAGACCAAAGATCTGAAGTTGGAAGAGACAGCAAAACACAATCAAAGTCAAACTCCACACCACTGTGGCCAGTACGCACTCTTTCCTAAGACATACAAGGACATACACTGTCATGACTGAAGATAGGTCCAATACATACAACAGTACAGTCACCTGAGTGCTTTTGCTAAGCAGCTTGCCCCAGTGACAACAGCACAGTAATCACTTAATTTTAAAGGGTCTGTATCATGAAGCAGTCAAGTGAGGAAAGACAAAACACATTATAAACTGTTCAAAACTTAATAAACTGCCATGTGATGAAAACCTTACATCTTTCAATGATACTCCAGAGATGTGAAGGGGGACGTCTGTTACCAAGTTTCAGTCTGTACAATATACCCATGTCTGTGTTTGCCAAGCTTGGAAAGCCACTGTCACTAATCAGACGTCCGTTTCGCCAATTTGCAAATCTCACTATAGTATATGGTCAAAATACTTCCCTCTGTCTTTCAAAGTAGTGAAGTGATTCAACAAGACTAACAGCTCTGGGAATAAAGCAGCCAATGACTTCACTGTTTTGACTAGCCTTGAAAATCTGCTGTCAGGTATGTGAGAGACATGCAGACGTATCCTTTGCTATTCTCAAAATGCAGTTACACCAAAATTCCATGCCGTCATCGAGGTGACTAAAAATAAATCATAGCACACAACCCAGTTATCCTTTTATTCTCTGCAAAATTGTCCTGCTGGAATCCACAAAAGATACATGTATGAACGGGTTGCACAATATTCTTACGAAACAACGCCCTGCTGTGAGCTTTGGTCTTGCTACTTTACAGTGTTTCTCATAACTTTCTGACCAAAGGGTCCCAAGGACTCACTCCAGAGTTTCCGGGGGTCCTTCTGCAATTTCTGTGAGACCCTTAGTCAGCAGTGAAAAACTTAATTGGATATAAGAGACACAAGGCATAATGTACATAGCATTGTGTAGGCACACACACACACACACACACACACACACACACACACACACACACACACACACACAAAGAGGAAAGGCCACTCTCCTGAGATATGTATGCAATTTCTAAGCACCACTAAATGCGGTCCAAGGGAAACAACTCAAGAACCCAAATGACCCATGGATCTCGGAACGGTATTGACTGCAATACAGATCTGACAATTTCTTTTTTTAGTGCTTTTCTCTTGCATCCTAAACATCAACAGATCCCAAAAGAAACCTTGTTTATTTAGGACAGCAAAGAAATCTTGCAAATGATCCTTACCGTAGCCGATGAAACAGTTTGATCTACAGGCTGCTTGTGTGTTCACACGTAATGCAGTTGGCAAGACAAAATTCAAGCTTAAAATATAAAATGTAAAAAAAAAGAGAGAGAGAGAGAAAAACAAAAGATGACTGAAAACAAGGGGGAAAAAAAGAGGCGCTTATGCTGTTTTCTTCTTTTCTAAAGGGCAAGCATGTCCGCGGGGAACCAAAGGAGACACTGTGACTGTGAGTACAGTTGTAAATAGTTATCATACCTGCAGAGCAGCGATACCACATCCAACGCCGATGAGAATCATGCTGTGGTCGTTTACCCAACCCTCAAGTGCAGACTTGCAACCCTGCACACAAACCAACACTTTACATGAGAACTAGAAACAAAGATTCTGGGCATGTTGGAAGCATGGCAAATCATCAACAAGAAAAAGACATGTATATATATAACTATCAGCAACGATAAAACAGACCTTGCACTTTTGAGGTCCCCATCTTTTTCCAGTTTACCTTGTGCACCCATCTCACCATATGCACCATGGCCTCAGTTTTCTGAAGCGTTGCCAATACTACAGTAATTCATACCATATATACCACCTTCAATAATAATTCCCCCCCCCCCCCTCCCACACACACACACACACCTACCCATCAACAATAGCAACAATGGGAGAAAGAAAATGTTTCAGAAACCATGCAATGATTATATGGCGCAAGGCTGACAGATAGGACCACTTTCTGGGTGGCACTTGTCACAGCTAAATGTAATTTAATTAATCAAACCTTGTGCTGGTGCTTTAAAAAAAAAAAAAAAGCCTATTGTTCACACTTGGCATGCAAAATGCAATGACTTAATGAATATGAGGTGTCAGCAAAAAACAAAACGAAATGAAACAAAACAAAACAAAACAAAAAAACATACAGGCTAAACCACATTAATCATAAGCCCCACTCCAATATGACTAGCATCTGAGAACTTTGAACAGACACCCATAAAAAAATCCGGTGACTGACACATATTCTTACCTGCTCATAGTAACTGCTTGTTTTCTCCTGACAGGCTGCTTGATCCACTACCTTGGTACCATCCAGCTTGCAACAGGACACTGGAATCATTACCTGAAACATCCACATGTCATAGAAGTTACTGACATGTATATAGTGTGTGTCCCACGTATCTGAACTCTTAATGCTTAATGAGTCCAGTTGTATTGGAGTGTGTGTTCAAGTCTGGTCAAGGTATAGGCTTGTTTGTTCATCACAGTTTTTTTTTACAGGACCACTGCCTTTACTACGAGTACAGGCAGTTACAGTACTTAGCAGTGGGCTTGGTACACAGTTTTCTGCAGTGGGGTTTGAGACTTGGCAGCGTCCAGTGGACTGCAGTTTCTCGGGTACATATATTCTTTCTTCTCTCCTGTACGTAGGTAGTTTTTTTGTTAGGGTAGGTTTTTGTGCATGATGTATTGCAAGTTTGGCTTATTGTGCGTTGTGTTTTTTTCCCAACATTTTGCTGATTTGTGATACATGTATATTCTCGTCAACATCTCTTGGCACAGTGTCAGCCTGTGCATCGCTGTCACTGTGCAGTGTGTAAGTGATGCGATGTTAAATACTACCAAAATGGCTCAGAATGATTTGTTAGCATAGAACTGATGGCGGATACGGTCACCAAATCAGTCTTCCCCATTACTCATACGTGTGTGATATATATACGCACAAAATGTTAAAACTGACGCACAAATTTAAGGCCAGTGCGTCACGGACGGACGTTTTTCATCTCGCTGTGACAAACAGTACTTTTCCAACACTCTCCCCAAAACTTCATGAACAAAAAGTGATCAGTAACTAGCAGCAGACACTTGCAGCATCGCATTTCTGCTGAGCCATTGTGTATAACAGAATCATATTGAATTATCACTCTGGGACACTTTTTGCCCAGTCATAATGCTCTATTTAGTAAGCGTGCAGGTTCGTCGCCTTGCCAATACACTACAGCTGACACGCTACAATTCACATACATCTCTCCTATTTGAATACTTTTGTAAACAACAACAACAATTGGTTTTGACTTGCTTTTTATACCAGAAGACCAAGGACCCTCAAAATTTAAAAAAGGACCCTAAAAAATATGGAGAGAGGGACCCAAGGACCCTTGTACTTTTTAATCACAGGGAACACTGTTAATAATTGGATCTTGCTTACAGTTACATGAACTTACATTTTGACCTTGGGCATTTTGCCAAGTGCTGTTGTCATAGTCACCAGGCCCAAGTCCACCACAGCATTTGAGCTGGAAAACAGCAAGACAAACCAACCACAAGTCAGACATGGGAAGAAGATAAAAAACAATTTCATACACTGACCAGTCAATGGTCAGTCACCAGGGTTCATACAGGATTTTGAGAACAAAATTAAAAGACTTTTTAAAGACTTTTCAAAGACCAAAAATAAAAAATTCAAAGACCCTGCTCTCGCAATCATGCGCTTTGTGACCAACCAGAGTCGACTCGCGAGCGGAGCGAAAGGAAAGGCACAGTGACACGGCCAGAGACGCGCAAACAGTGAGCCGGCCCCGAAAATACGGTCGTGGGGAAAAAATTATATCATTTCGCGATTTTTCAAAGACTTTTTTTTTCATAACATCGAAATTTAAAGGCTTTCAAAGACTTGAAAAAGGGTCTCCAAAATTCCAAGACTTTCAAAGACATTCAATGCCTGTACGAACCCGGGTCACCTAATTCGAACATAGAGTTAAAACTTTAAAACTGACATCAGCCCCCCCCCCCCCCCCACCCCACAAGCTCATGTCTAGTTATTTGAAAAAGAAAAAAATTATTTGGTATAGTCTTTATGGACCTGTCAATGTACTATCAGTATCTACATGCTGTGTTCGCCCTTTTACTATTGACTAAAACATATCGCAATACCTAATATGTATACAGCATGTACAAAACCATCCTGTCAGGCAGTGTTCCTTACTATGCACATATGCGCGTCGTTTATGCAGAAATTTCAGAATCTCAGGCAGAGATTTGGAGGCTGTGCGTCATTGTGGCGCACAATTTTCACAACTTGAAAACCAAAAGTAAAGACGTGGATCACTGGAATTGGCAGCAACAGAGAGTTACCTGCCCTGGTCCTGGATTTTCCAATTCATGGATCATAAAGCACGTGTAGTCTTCGACGATCTCGTAAAAACAATTGGTGCGGTCAATACCTGGGACCCTCTGATTTTGCAAAATCACCCTTTGAATTCGACAGAGAGGGTCAAAGAGATTCTCCGTCTTGAAAGCAGTCAGGAACACTGATCAGGGTTTCAGATCAGTGGGAACTATTCAAGGACAAAATGTCCTCGCTGACTGTAAAAGTACAGGACATTTGTTCACAATACTGTCCACCCTGACACAGAAATGATGGGACATATATGTATACCCACATAATAATAATAATAATAATAAATTGTTCTTATACAGCGCAGACAATCTGCCCACGACAGCACTCAGTGCACGCTATACACATACACACCCACCTACACACACACACACACACACACACAAACACACGGCGGATGTGGGATACAGGGGAGGATACAGTAAAAATTTTAATAATAATAATTAAAAAATTGTTTTTATATTGCGCAGAAAATCTGCCCAAGAGAGCACTCAGTGCGCACTGCACACACACACACACACACACACACACACACACACACACACACACACACATGGCGGATATGGGATACAGGGGAGGATACAGTAAAAATTTTAGTGGAGAGCTTGCCGAAACAGATAGGTTTTTAAGGTGTGCCTTGAACTGTGACAGAGTAGGGAGGCGGGCAGTGAGTTCCAGATTTGGGGAGCAGAGTAACTGAAGGAACATGTCCAGATTAATAACAAAGTAATCGGAACAATTCAAAAAAATGAAGCTACGGCTGATATGTGATACAGACAATAAGTCCTGCGCTGTGAAGTGGACAATGACTGGGGTTTCCTACCACTACCACATTTCAGGTGAACGTAGTGCTTCAAGTGAACCTATGATCACTGACCTCTTTCTGCACAACATCCCAGGAGCTAGGGTTGTCTTTGTAGTCATTTTTGATGGCATCGGTCAGCTGCACGTCAAACTTGTCAATGATCTGTAAAAGAGACGGGTCATGTGCTTCACGATTCTGTCTCTGCCATAACTCGTTCTGTGTACAAAAGCTGATCTAATACCACATGTATGCCTAACATTCATTCACTCAAGACACAAAAAGCAAAATTTAGGTTGTCACTGCGATAGAAAAAAGACCAGAAAACCAAGATGCTAAAAACATCAGGGGACAATGGATGAAACAAAATTTCATCTATATGGCAATTTGAAAGAAATTAAGGTACAAAATAACAAATACCGTGACGATGCCAATTACCTTAAAAAACCTTAACAAAACATGCAAAGGTTTGCAGTAAAAGGCAGGTAACTTTTACACTGCTGATGATGGAGACTGATCAAGATGCACTGTCTTTGCAGTTGTTAAAAATACAGGCACCTCATCCCCTGAAGGAGGCTATTTAGGTGGAAATTTCGAAGTAAATGTTCGTCTGTTGTCCTGCATGTACAAGTGTGTTACTGTTGGGCTACTAATTTTCTTATAACAAAACATACTGCACGGAGGCCCAAGATCAGATGGACGAAGATGAAATGAATCTGCAGGCAATTGCTTACCTGGTCCTTGTAGACAGCCGCCAGGATTCCTGCTGCCAGCTCTCCAGCGAACACAAGCACCAGGAAGAAGATGTACTGCAAATGTACACACAGACATACAGTGGAAAGAACTATACCCATCATGGAGATACAGCTCAGTGGTAAAGGCAAGCTACAATGCTATAATGCTATGTTGTAGGTCCAATTACATTTGGGGGGTAATTGCCCCCCCCCCCCCCCCCCCCCCCCCCCACCGCACCCCCAGGTAAAAAGTCGTGTAGTTTGGGTTTCTCTTATGAAGCCTATCTCACTTTGCATGACTTTGTGTTATAATTGTGTATAATTATCAAATGTGACTGTTACAGATTCCACGTGTATATGTGGAAGCACCACAGACTGGAACATGTATACAGGGAACATGTATACAGGGAACATGTATACAGGGAAAAAATGAAATGAGCGCTACATTCCCTCCCATATCCCATTACAATGACTTTCTCACCATGGCTAAGTGAAACTTCAATTTGTCATCTTGAATAAACTTATCATATCTCTAAATCATAGCCAGAGGAATAGCAGTGCATCCAGTCTGAATTTGTAATGCTCCATTTAAAAACCACAGTAAAAATACATTCATCAATAATACAGCACCATGTGTCTGTTTTTATGATGCCTAAGGCAAAGCAACCGCTACCTGAAAACGATTTCATCCTCACAGCAATAAAGACTGAGTCATATTTCAATTCATCCTTACAAATCCAAGCAGGCATTTGCTGTTGCGGATGGCACCACAACATCCACAAAATCCGACAAGAAAGACAAATGCTCCAAACGCGATGAGGAGGTATGCCGCATTTCTGAAGTACTCTTCATCTTCCGTGTGGATAACGTCAATGTAGTCCTGGAGGTTTGGATCTGCCAATATCCAGATACCCACGCCCAGTATGGCTACACCAGACAGCTGAAAAAGGCAAAAGATGAAGAAACGATGAGTAAAATTTCTTTCCAATCCTTCTGAGGCAAAGAAAAAAGGGAAAACGACATACTTGAAAAAACAAATAACACAAAGCTGATCACTGATGCGTGTCTCAACTTCAAATGTCATTGTGATGCTGTGGAATTTCTGGCGCAAGTGGATTTTGAAAATAGCACAGGATGACATGCAGTGTACACTTTTCGTCACAATTCTCAAAATGGAGTTAAACCACAATTTCAAGATGGCACCAGTTTACAGACTTAATCTCTGAGTTTGTATCTTAAACTCTTCTCCTACTACAGGACAGGATGATACCCTATATTGTGATGAACAGAAATGCTTAAGAAAACTTGTCATCACTGGCTGAAACATGATGTACCTAACCCAATAGGCGCTACTCCATTTTGTCAGTATTTGCTTTTCATACAACACAGTAAAAAGGTTTGTTTGCTTCTAACACACTTCAGGAATATTATGGACAGACAGACATATATATATACAAGTTTCCCTGAAAGTTACACTGACAATATGGATGTAATCAATCAATATCACCAATGTCCCAGACAACGGTCAACACCAGTTTGTCCCAATACAACAGGCAACAATTCAACATGGCTTTTAGTGGGTGGATGAATTATTCACAAACAAAGTCTGTTCTCCCACTTTCGCAGTTTTTCATGCTTTCAAACAAAGATAATTCAACGCTTTTTAAAAAAATTTTTTTACTGACCCAAAACACAAAGTTGAATGCTATCAGGAGAATTCGGGCACAGCTCGCACCACAACCAGCCATTCTGCTTGTTGATCACGAAACTTCCTGGTCTGAAATCTGAAAAAAAAAAAGAGTGATGACGAGGAAGTTTAAAAAAAAAAAGAGAAAAAAAAAGCTGGATCAATAACAGCGGTAACACTGTGGAAATACACACAGACATCGCAGTCAATATCTGCCAGACTGTTCCGGGATGTGGAAGCTTAATTTACTCTGGTGCACAATGGCGGGTAACAGGAAGCCCTATATATATATAATATGACTTCAATATTTTTTAAAACCCTGACTCAGAGTTGTATGAACAGTAGCAGACAAGTTCAAGCAGAAACTTTCTGATCTTACTCTTAGTTTACTTTTTAGCAGCCATTAATGAACTAATACATGTATATATATATATCATATGAAAGGGAACTGCTGTGAAAAGGAGTATGTATCTGAACAAGAGCCTAAACAGGATGAGTATGACAGCCACTTAAACCCCTTTCCTGTAGATCTATATGAACAGCCCGCCATTCCTCTGTGAGCAGAGCCTTGCGTGATACCTTACTGCAGAAAAAGTGCTATAAATACATGGGCTATTTCTGCACCATCTGGCTACCAGTCAATATTATGTGTAAAACTACAATACATATGACTGAACAAACTGGGTGAAACTCGATACAGCAAGTCACCCAGATGAGCAGCCAAAGAAATGTGTCTGTATTGATCAATCCGTGCACCCTGTACTGTTAACATGAAAGCTTATCCCTCAATCTACTTATTACCTACATGTGTCAGGCAAGCAGCTAAAAATACCACCTTTCTTCTCAGCACACTCCCATGCAATACAAACAGTGAGGACACAACACCCGCTCAAAAGCCCCGTTTACATTATAAAGGCGAGAGCGACTTAATCAAACAGGAGGTACATATATACTTTAAGGCATGACTCAACCTTTAAGAAGATCCTATCACTAGTATCAGAGTACAGTCTTGCTGTGCAAAAGTGGATGACTAGAACAAAGTACTTACTGTTACTCAACACTGTACAGGCAGCCAACGGTAATTTATAAGAGCTGTCACGTCTCAATACAAATCTCTCAGTTAATACTGAAGACGGAGTTTATACCATACTACCAGCAGCTCAGAAAGGATGTAAACTAGACCAATGACGCACTGCATCATTGGATGGGCACTCAACGCAGTCAATGTGTCTGCCCACACATTTGCTAACAGTAGTAAGACAGTATCCAGTGACATAACGACGTTTGGTATGATGTCACAACCAGAATGCCTCTCCCTATAACTTAAAGATACTGGTTCCACTTCTCATGCTTAAGGAATTACAGGTCTGGAATTCAGGAGCCCGTTTTAGGCCTATCCTCCAGTCTATTTTGGCAGGGATGTCACTGGAGCTTGAAACCTATAGGACAAATGTCCTGGAAGGTGGCAGATGAATAGGACATTTCTCCTGAATTGGAACGAAACATTAGGACATTCTGGCGCGCGACAATAAATCATTGTAAAACAGAAACCACATGACCACAGGTCAGGGTTAAACTCTTTGCCTCATTGTGTCCTTCATACATGTGAGTAGTGTGGAAGACACTGAGGAAAAGGGGATTTATTGACTAGTAAGACCATAACAAAAGAACATAAACTTATTGGCAAAAAAAAGTGAAAAAAAAAATTAACTCATTTTAGGTAATACTGTTTGGTTGACTTGCTGTCAGTGTCATCAAAGATTCAAATGTTCAACAGAAACGCAATCGGACATGACCTCCTCTTGAAATAAACAATCGGACATCTGTCCTGCTGGACAGTTTTTTCATCGGACATTTTGCCAAGTCTATCGGTCATAGTCCTGTGTCCGGGCACCAGTGACATCCCTGTTTTGGTGTTAACTTTATTCCCAGCTTTTGGGAGGGATAACTTAGCTAACACCGGGATAAGGTGGACGCCATGGTGCTTCTTGCAGTTTAAAGCTGAATTTTAAGGCTTTCCACTTATCTTTGATGTCTCCCAGTTTCTTATTTTCCCCATTCATTCCCGATCTCAAGCATTGCTGTAATTTCTCGATCGAAGAAATTCGTTTGGAATCGCTTGGTCACCACATGTGATGCCATTTTCCTTTGTTTGTGGATGTGGAAGGGAAAAACCGGGCAGTGTACACATGCACAGTCCACCGCATTCCTAACGGAGTTCCCTCGGTTAAAAATAGCGATGCTGTAAAGCCGTGATAGCTATCCCATGGCCTTTCCCGCTGACGTGAATTGGAATAAAAAAGACATGATAGGCAGAGGACAGCTAACACGGTGTTAGGCCTATCCTGGTGATAAAGTTAACACTGCAACGTGAATTAAGCTCACTGGACATCTACACACTAGAAATTGTAAAATTTGATTTGATGTAAATGATGTAAATGATATGTTACAGAACAGAAGTACTGGCACAAACACCTAACAAAGATACACTAGCACTATGCTTATCTGGAACAAAAGCATTAGCACCAACATGTAAAAGAAAGCTGAGAGGGGACTTTTTTTGTTTTTGTTTTGCTGTCCCAACTCTTTGCCAGCTCCAGTGGTGTTCCTCCCAGGTGGAACCCACGGAGGACTCGGAAGCTGGGACAATTTTTATTATGCATGATGATGGAGATGAGGATGATAGTAAGATGATGCTATGGAGGTCCATGTGGTTTGGGACTGCGGGACAGGGCCGCATTCCACGCTTCCTGTCATAAATATCCCGGCATTAACCAGGCCTGGGAACTACGGCACCTGAGAGGGGACTTTTCAAAGCAAGACCAACATCTTTAACTACTTATACTACATGTAGTTGTCCCCTGCAACAGATGCTCTGACATGTGTGCCTCAGAGATATACGTTTCCTCCCCCACAGCTGTTACATGAGAGACTGACCATAAATACACCAAGCATGACATTACCACAGACCACCATTTGGTCGACGACCTTCGCCAACGAATTCTGATATGACGTCAAACTCCGTTACTTAGTATACTGTATATCACTGCATGTACATCAATACATAGGTGTTTTTTTTTTTTTTTTTTTTGTCTAGCCCATTTTGCTGTCTGTAAGCAGCATCACTACACAGACAATAATTACCTCTGGCCATGTTGCTGTCTGGAGGCAACTTCAATCACATTTTCAATGCAGTTGCAGGGCAAGGAAGCAGCCTTGCCTCATTCACTGATTCAGTAATGGTGATTAGAGATTCCATTTGAAGTTCGAAAATATACACTCCCCCCCCCCCCCCCCCAACCCAAACATCAATGTGATATCCCGCCTCAATATTTGGTACACTGTACATGTATGTGTGAATAAGGTGGGTGGGTGGGGGAAAAATTAAAACACTGATCAAAGAAAAAAAAAAACACTCAACTGTACACTTATAGTCTTATTGATGGTAGCTTTACGGTTACCGTCAACAAACAATTGGCTCATATTACTGCATAGTTCTTCAATGAACCACACCTACAGGTTCTGCTGGATGCATGGAGTAAGCATAGTGCTTATGAATACAATCAATGGATACTGAGTTGCCTCAGCTGTCACTCTGCCTCTCTGCACAGGAGTCAGATGAACATCTGGATCAGGGCTCTGCATACTGACTGTGGTCAGTTGTAGGTAATTAGGAAGAATGGTGCAAGGTAAGGAGACAGCTGCTTGGTTGTCATGGCAGCGGTTGCCATAGGGTGATCTCAGATGGGGGCGATGTTTGCATTAATCTGACTCAGAATGTGAGCCACGAATATGAAAAGTCTGCATGTTGTACAGATAGTACGTGAATGAGTACTAATTCTATCATCTTTTTTCTTAATTCTTTGGTTGCACACCAAGTTTTGTTTGTTTGTTTTTTGTTGTTAATATTTAACATCTGAAGTGACAGTTCTCAGCGGCAATGAAGACAGCGAGGTGTGATCCACACTGTGAAGCAGCTGTCACCTGAGATGTTTGTGTGTGCGTGTGTGTGTATGAGTGTTCATTACAGCTTTCAAAACTTATACACATGTGCATAATAAGACTGTGTGTGTGTGTGTGTGTGTGTGTGTGTGTGTGTGTGTGTGTGTGTGTGTGTGTGTGTAACAAGGTAACAAACAAACAACACTCCATCCTGACCCACCCACCACATGCTGCAAAGAAATTAAAAAAAAAGAAAAAAAAAAAGAACTCCATACACTGCTCCACACAACTTGTGCCATGTTGATCTCAGTCTCACCCTGTGACTTTCATGCAGTGACAGCGATGTTATATTCACTTACATATTTATTAATGTGTGAGACTAAGTTAATTTCTTTTATATGTATGGTAATATGACTGTAAGCGTATGCTTAGACGAAGTTTCAGCACTGTTAAGACATCGTCAAACAAGAACAGATGCATTTCTTAATTTCTCAACATGTACAAGGCCTTTCACTAACAGGCACACACCCTAACGTAAACAGGCGTTACCCCACTGACTGCGCTCATCCTTGACGGGGCTTCTGAAAGGCTACCCGTATCAAAATACTTTGGGCGTTAAACTACCACAACAATTTTCAATCGATAACATGTAGGCAGGTCACTTAGTCTAATGGAAATGGACCATCGTTACTAAACTCTACACGCATAAAAGACACCAGGTCCTGACTGGTTCTACGGGTGTTTAAATTCAACGGAACCGGTCACCCAAGACGTTCACCAAAATAACTGCATCACTGACCACCAACGCGGGCGTGGTCAACGGATTACATCAGGATGTGCAAAGGCGCACAACGCCTGGGCACGAGTTAATCTCATCAATCGGCCTACGCTTCTTAATCATGTCGAGCTACACGAAGCAACACAACCTCGCTATTCTTCTATAACACAGTAGATCTGCCAGCTACCAGCTTCGCTTTCGGTCGATCGAAATGATGGCTGACTACAACTGTACAGGCTGTGCGTACGGCGATCGCAGCCTGATCGCGACCGACGTCACAGTATACTACGCCACTATGAGACCAGTGCGAGAAAGACAAACGTTAGACCATTGACTAACGAAGAAATAAGTCCCACTTACAATCTCCCAGAGCGAAAACGACTTGGCGCTTGAAGAGGAAGCTACAAGTGTGGCTAAACGGGAATCCACCAAAACAATGTTGACCCTGCCTCTGAAATGAGCGCCCTCTCGCGGCTGTGACCTTCACTGCAAAGAGAGGCTCTGCGGGGAAGTAAAATGTCGCACTGCCGGTGTTATGCTACGGTCACAACCGGCCGTACGGGCTCCTACGGCGGGTCTACGGCCAAAAATCATGGCAAATCTTGCGAACGGCGCACGGGCGTCCTGCGAAATTTCGAGGCCGCAAGGATGCCGCAGAGCGCTGCGGCCGGTTTTCGACAAAATCAACAAACTCGACGATCACCTGCGATTTTTTACACACTTGCGTTGGCCGCACGGCCACTGTACGGCCAACGCACGATTGCCGCAAGTGCATCGTACGACCTGGACATCTCCGGGCGAGAAAAATAGGTCACGATGGCCGCACGATGACCGCACGAGTGACGCACGGTTGTCTTGCGTGCTCCCCACGAGGACCGCACGATGGCCGCACGTGATCACAGACCGCAAGTCGGTAGTACGATGTTTCCACGATGCATGCACGTCCTCCGTGCCTGCTCCGCAAGGCGGACGCAAGACGCAGGTGCGGGCCCGGGGGATGTTGGTGTGCAATGTAGAAGTGTTGCAGTGCTGTGTCAGTGTCTGTCAAGTTGTGTACGTGTCCATAGGTTTGTCAAACTCTGTTAATAATATCCAAATCCTCTGATGTCTTCTTTCCATAAACAAACTACACACACACACACACACATATATATATATATATATATGTAGGCTGGTCCCTATATGCATGAAAAACGCGCGTCGGCCATGGCCGTCGAACGACCGACGCACACCACGCGTACAGAGCACTTACGATAGCCGTACGGCGCACGCACGACACCCGTATAGCCCGTGCAAACATCGTCAACATCGGACGAACGTCGTACGAAGGCGTACGACCTCCGTACGATAACTGCGAGGACAACGTACGATCCGTACGGCCGTCGTACGATTTTTGACCAACTGAAATCGCAAGACGTTACCCGTGCGAGACTTGCGGGGAACGTACGCCATCGCACGTATATCGTACGCACGATTTGCAACCTTAATTTTTTTTTTCTCAGATCGTAGAAGCCGCAGGCCGCAGACATTTCGTGGAGATCGCAAGCATAAAAAAATCGTGCGGCCGGTTGTGACCGAGGCCTTACTGATGTTTTTAGTCGACGCTGTCGGCTGACGGTTTCGTTTGCGCGGGCAGCATGGTTTTTGTGCCATCGACGCCAAACAGCCGCACCTTGCTTTTATGTCTGCCAGTTTTCTGATCTAAGAGTTGCCGTGTGTGTGTGTGTAATAAAAGCATCGATGCCTGTGTGGATCAGTGGCAGGTGCGCCGCTTTGGAGTGGGGGCGTGTCTGCGGCACTGATGTGCGACAGTACACGGTGTCGTGGGTCGCTCAGTAGTAGGCCTAATTCTCGTTCTTGTGTTTACATGTTCTAAAGGAGACGGGAGCCGGAAAACAAAACCTAAGACCTAATGAACCGCAGTAAATTTAAGTGGCATCCAGTAACGTGACGTCACGCGGCAAACGGTCAGTATGTCGGCCGGACTGAGTCTGTCGGCACTGACTGGGTGCCGGGATCAGCCTCTGCTGGTGCCGGCTGGCTCGGTGGCCGGGCCGAGGTCAGCCTACTAGTAATGACCCCCCCCCCCCCCCCCCCCCGACCCGGCCCGGCCCCGTCCCCCTCCACACCACACACACAAACAACAAAAACAAAACAACAACAACAAAAACAAACACTGAAACAACCAAACAACAAAACTAAACTGAAATCCTCTTAAGTCCACGGCAGTTCTGTCAAGTCAGTGCCAGTGACGGCCGGCTGGTTTCAGTTGCTGCTATGCCGGCCGGAGGCGTCGCGGCCTTCCCGGCGGCCCGCCGGGGACATGCCAGCATATCAGCCGGCCGGCCGTGAGCGCTCCGGCGACGCGGAATGAGCCGGGCTCCCCCCCCCCCCCCCCCCCCCCCCCACACACACACTCACTGACACACAGACTACACACACACCGTCACACACACACACACACACACACACACACACACACACACACACACACACTGACACACACACATCCCTGTGTTTTTCTCGGCAGTGTTTCTTTATTGCAGCCACAAACACAACTTGACATGTGCAAGATTACATACAATGGTGTACTTTCAGCTGATGCTGGGTTCATTCGTGTAAAGGGTTTTAAATCAGCAAAGATCAGTACAGTGTCGGTCAGCCTGGTTCAGTTTCAGTAAAAATTAAAAAGAAAAACCCCCAAAAAACAAAAAACAAATGGCATGAGGCAGTCAAAGTCATAAATTACCTCCCCTAAACTATTGTCGAAATGATTTCTTATTTTCAGTTTGAGCTGAATTTGATACTGACAGAACCTATAGGACATTTAAAACAGAAAAGAAGAAAAAAAAATTATATCATATAAAAATTGGAAAACCAAATACAGTATGCATCTAGAACAGGCACGCACAGAATAAAATACTGTATCTCTCATTTCAAAGCCGGTTTTTGCCTTGTGTCAGACAAACAAAAGTAATATGTTCAGTCGGTTGATAACTGACCTAACAATGACGCAAGCAAACAAGGAGCAATGACGCACGCAGAACAGTATTTCAACAAATCATTCATGAAACAAAGTCGAAACGGAAAGTACAAAAAATAAGTATCCGGCAAAATCATGCGAAGGATTTATATCGTCAAATGTCATCACTTAGTCTCCAGTTTCCGAAAGAAAATGTTGATACACTGAATCATTACATATGACACAACCGTATATTTGCCGCACAAAATAGAACTGTGTGTACCTTTTATATTTAGGCTGGGTTACTGTACGGAGGAGAAAAAACTTGAAAAAACCGCTTGTTTCAGTAACTTGACACAACAGTCTTTACTGATCACTACTTACCGATCGTAACCCGCCTCCTCTCCCCATCCACTCCCTCTGAAACCCGAAACTATTTTTTTTTTGTGTGTGTGCCTTAACTGACAGCAGTGACGGTCTTTGTGTGAGCGACTCAAACAAGCGGAATATGACAGGATAACAACAATAACTGACTGAACTTTCAAAATAAAATGATTTCAACTAACTACTGACAGGCAAACAAAGTTAGCTAATATAGCCAATCAAACGGCATCATCAAGTCACGTGTTAGGATTCACATCAGTCTCATACTGAAACAATCTACTTGTAATGCAAGTGATACATAATATGTGCGCTGTTTTGCAAACGAAACTAGGGTTGGTTTCCTAACTTGTCGTCATATCACTCCAGCGCATAAGGGTTCACTAAAAGGCAGACTGATGCAGTGTAATTTAAGCATGAAGCGGACGAAACTGAGAAAGGCCGCCCTGGTTACAGATGTGTGTAGAAAAAACTGCAATCGCGTGGACAAGTAAGTCAAGTTACACATAAACGACGGAAAAATTGACGACGTGTCTACACAGATAAGCCTCACAATAATCTGTTAGTAGCAGTACATGGATATAGTGAGACAGCGTTTCTCCCCCAAGTATTTTGCGCACCACTGGGTCCATATTAACGCGTAGTACACTTTAAATGATTTATTTACAAGCTGCACTGGGCAACCTCTCAATTAAAACTATGTGCAAAATTAGATATTAACAATTCACAACACAGCTGGTGCGTATCAGTGAACACATAAGTTATTATTCTACAGTTGAATGTCTCACACGATACACTGGCAAGTCTATCAACAACTAACACAACCAGTCTAATCTCACGTTTGTGATAGTACACCCTCACACACTGACACTGTTGCAGATGTTGAAAGTCTGCCCCATCTGTCTGAATACTAAGTAAGTCAACAATGATAGATATCCAACCACAAGCCATTTGCATATTGAGTTAAAAAAAAAAAAATCTAAAACTTTTTGGACTTGATACACGCACAGGTGACCAAAACCGCTTGTTCTCCGTGTTTTTCAATTTAAAATACAAAACGTCTTCAGCGAAATTAACCACAGACTCTTTATCTCCTCTGAGCATGTGCATTGACGAAATTGTTAAAGCAGCGAAATTATTACGCACAAGCAGGAGTTGGCATCGTAACACTGGAGAAGATCTAATCACTGATGTACAAACAGTCAAACACAGCTCGTTTCTTTTGTCCTCTAGATATTTGTTCTGGACGTTTCGAATGGTGCCCGCACTGATAGTAAAATGACCTCTCGGGTGTAACTGCCTTCATCATTATGTATTTCATAACAGGAAGCTGCTCAGACAGATACGTTCTGAAAATGTCTCAGGAAGTGACGTCATCTTTCTGCCGGTCTTTAGCTGTGTATGATCTATTTACATCTCAAAAGTACCCCCCCCCCCCTCCACTGGCCTTCTCCCTTTCTCCCCATTAACCCTCCCCCTTCCGCCCCAATCCTCTTCTCGCGTTCAGTCTTCTCAGCAGGCCCCTTCTCCTTCCTTCCTAACTTCTGCAAAGAATAAAAATCACCTACCATTTTCTGATTTCTTTGAAGATGATGAAATTCATGTGCAGTATTGACTCCGTCCATTACTTGGAAGATCACAGACTAGCTTCAACCAGAGACCCGCAAGATAAAATCACGAGTTTAAATAGCTTTACACTGTACACTATGTACAATTTCTGTAACAATCCGACTTGCCCTCTCTTTGAATATGCACGAAAAGTACAATAACTGACAATATTTGCCCATCCTATACTGAATCTAGTGTCGATGAAAGTAGGAGATCCCTCTTCAGAACTGAAGGTAAAACAAGCGGCAAAGGCAGTTGGTAATATTTCATTGAGACTGACGGCACAGTGTGGTCACAATGTTATACAGCAGTTGGAACTGTGACAAGCTATGGTACGATTATCAGAGGCAGCCTAAGTTTATTATCCACGACTGACAACACACAACGTAAAAGATTAATTATTGATTGATCAGAAACACTCCCACGCTAGATTCTTTTCATTCAAACAAAAACGTTATATTATTTCAGTCACAACGGCACAACAACAGTAACTATTTAACACTTAATGCACATAGCAGGTCCTGATAACAGGGTTTTTTTTTTTGCTGACAGTCACAACAAACAGATGAAAATATATTTAAAGGCATCAGTCCAAGATTGCTACAGGCTTCACGAAAGACAACCTATGTTTTGAAACAGGCGTGCTCGTGTGTGCTTAGAACAGTCTATCTCAGGGCTAGTACCAGTATAGCTCTAAATGCGAAGTACTGACGTTCGTTGGCCGTCGGGTGAGCGGTACCGAAGCTATCCTAGTCAGAAAGCCAGTGGTAGCCAAAGAGTGTAAGCAGCTGTGTGTTTCAGTTTCTGTCTGCTCAAGGCAGTTGTGAGTGACGCTGCAAATGTGCATCTGTCTGAGTGGTATGATGCTAAAATTAGCATCATCTAAATAGCTACGATTGCTTTGTAAGTCTAGAAATTGGTTAAAATACATTCTTAGACGGTGATTATGATTGTATTATTTGCATGCTTTTTATATTTTATGTGTATGTTCTACGAGTGTTCCAAAGCGATTTGCGGGGAGCCGGGGTGGCCGAATGGTAGAGCGTTGGACTTCTAATGCTCGGGTCGTGAGTTCGTATCCCGGCTGGGGCCAAATGTTTGTGCTGGCTTTTCCATCGTTGCCCCGTCTTTGATATCACCCGTATGTGGTGGAAAAGGACGTTAAACCCCCAAACACCCACCCACCCACCCAAAGCGATTTGCTCAGTTCTGGGACAAAATAAAACTCACTTGAACTGACTTGAAATCTTGGACGGACTGGCTTTAAAGAAAGTGTTTCAGTCACACAGGGCAGACTACTTTCCCGTAGACACAGCCTACACGTGCTCCTAACTCCTGTGTCAGTCGAGGGCTGCATAGGATATTCTCACCAGGGTAGGGGATTTGGAAAAAAAAAAAAAAAACATAAACAACGACTGTGCACTATGCGCGGCATGACACTAAACAGGCATCGCAGAATACAACCATGAAAAGATCATCACACCTAAGCAACCATTGCCAATGTCATCGCAAGGCACTGCTGATGATAATGGAAGACAAAGTTAGGAAGATTGGTAAAACATTCTAACGGACAAAATAGCACTTTGTAGCTGACGGATCGACATCGCCATTTGCTACGACTGATTTGGTAGCTGCATTGTTGTTCACCAGAGTTTTTCTTTTTCTGCCGTATCCCCAACAGACTTGATGAAGTTGCGCGCCATTGTCTTTATTTCTGAATAACATATATTTCTCAAGGTACAGGGATGCTCTAGTTGTGCTTCCAGGGAGAGAATTTCACGGGTCCCTTTGGCTTGATGGCAGAGAAGTCGGTTGAAGGCCCCCTGAAAACAGACAAAGAAGAAAGTGTTACCTTTTTTTTTTTTTTGAGGGTAAGGTGGCTTCAGAGGTACAACATAGCACCTCAAAATTCGATCAAACACTGGCGTACCAGTGGACGCCCAAACATCGACTGTCCTTCCAGTGAAACATAATGGATTAACGAAAAATCGAAGCTGACGCACAAGTTCGTACGTCATCGAAACCGTTACTAGGGCAGTTTCGAGAGATATACAGCAGGCTTCAGCGACAGTGTACACGCGTGTACCTGTCCTTTTGAGTTTACATTGCCCATAAAAACCACCTTAACGGTCCGCTCACGACCGTAGCTGGAAATTCCACGTCAATCCGGGCTGTGACTTTTCAATGTAGGTTTTTCAAAAGCGTAACCCGCCTGCACTAAAAGCTCTTACGAACTCTTCGAAGTTTCACCGATAACATTTTACAGCAGTGGATGACTCTAACCAGAAACGATATTTTTGTTGTCTTTGTTGCTAAATATGGTGTGGTTTATTGGTTTGTCTTAACAGCTGACCAAGCCGCAGAAATGAAACAAAGGTGTCTGATTTTGTACGACTGTAATTTGTATTGGTGGATCTGTATTTTCATTAATATATAAACACCGTCGAGTGTGTGTGTGTGTGTGTGTGTCACAGTGTGTGTAAGGGGGAGGGGGGAAGGTGGTCCTGAGGAAGGGGTCCTCGTGGAAGTTATATATTAGCGACACTGGCTCGTAATGATCGACTCCTGCGGCAAGCTGAACCCTTCGACCGCCATGTTTTGTTCAGACTCTTTCCGTCCAGGACACCCAGTCTTTGCAATCACTTTCCTGCTGGACAACAGGCTTCTCCATAAAACAAACAAACAAACAAACAAACAAACAAACAAACAAACAAACACTTCTGTTCATACCTAATGAGTGTAAGCTGCAGACTGTTGCCAGCGCTTTTGATCAGTTGATGTGCCTGCATGTGTGTGAGTTGTCTCGCGTTGGTGTTGCCGATACCAAGGATTTTGTCCCCTGGAGCGAGGGCGCCTGCACTGGGTGTGCCGGGCTCAACCTGGAACAACACACAAAAGTCAATTAAACTGACACCATCGACAATGCAGTAAAAAAAAAAAAAAAAAAAGAAAAAAAAAAAAGAAGTCTATGGCACTGAGACATCTGCAAGAACGACCAGCCCTGCACCTGTCCCAGCTTCAAAAAGTGAATCCTTAGCCACCAGAAACTGAAACAAAGCAACAACCAGAACAAATCGAACACTGAGAGACGGAGCAGTGCGTCGTGCAATCAACGAACAGACAGGCAAAACAATTGGCCACAAGATTCAGGAGCGGGAAAGAACAAAGAAAGAAAGAAGCAAACACCTGACAACAGAGGGGAAAAAGAATAAACACTACAACAAACAAAGAAACAAGAAGCAAACAAACAAACGCCACAGCAGAACAACAACGACGACAACCATACAAAAATCCACCGACAAAACAAAATAGAACGTAGCGAATGAACGTCGCATCGCATCGTCAGACACGCTAGAGAGAGAGAGAGAGAGAGAGAGAGAGAGAGAGAGAGAGAGAGAGAGAGAGAGAGAGAGAGTTATTTAGGGCTTTACGCCGCGCAAGCAACAAGGACTGTTTCGCGGCTAAGAGAGAGAGAGAGAGAGAGAGGCCGTAATCATCTTGTGGACGCGGCGTGTTCTTTGTGATAACGCTTCATCACATCTAAGGGAAACAGTGAACTGAGGGGATCTGATAACAGGGTAAAAGTCTGAAGACGAACAAATTACAGACTAGGTTTCTAGACTCCAGCTTTCTGCTGCTACTAACGAAGGCCGTCTTGGCCATTTATACAGTGAAAGACTAGGCAGAATACAAGTATCAGTCACAGTTACGCTAGTCTCGGACTTAGTTCCAGTCTCTCTCGGATACGCATCAGGCCGTTCGGTGGTGACCACAGAGCCAATTGTACACGGAAGGTCTGTACAAAAGTTGCGTCCTTCGGGATTCGGCCTACAGCTCTTTTGATTGAGAATCCAATGTTTAGTCACTTGAACCATCTTGTGACCCCCTGCCACCCACACCCTCCCCTCTCTTAACCTTCCATCCCTCATCACCCGCTTGAAGCGGCAAGGTGGACTATGAACACACCCACCCACCCAAATACGCACCCACCGGCCACACACTGTCACGCAGGCACACCCCTTTCCCCCATAATGAAAACAAAAACAAAACAAAACAAAACAACACTAACAAACAACAACAACAACAACAAAAAGAAATTCACCAACACAATCCACCAAAACTTCGGACACCGTGTGCACCCCCCCCCCCCCCCAATCCCTGGCCCACTCCCCCCCCCCCTCCACCGCCCCTCCCGTAGCACAACACTGCTAAAACCCTTTTTTCTCCGTCACCACAAAATTCCCAATGTACTTGCCCTAGGAAGTGGGTCAGGTATGATATTCACCCTTCTTCTGTTTATGTAATAGGTCCCCCAGAAGAGATATCCTTTGCACGTGCGTACCGGAATAACTTCACGAGCCCAGCAACCTAGGTAAACACACACCCAGCTTCGCCACAGATGAAAGGGGTGATAGGAAAGCAAGATAGCGATGATTAACTTGGTTAAATCAACGTATGTTTACGGCATCTGATGCAGACAGCACCCATGGCCGGCTTCTTCAGCGACAACGTGTTTCGAAGAAGGAGATGTTTGGTTGGGGGTGTGGAGGGCTACAGAGATACGGTGTTCAGATACCGACACTCTAATCGGTACAGTCAGCCTGGTGTCTCATGATCAGTCAGTTTCCCGTCAGACTTTGTGACCTGAATATGATGCCCAACTTCCGGTGTTCTCACTGCTCTCAGAACTGAAGACTGATTCGATCCGGCATTCACTGACTGACCAAGGCAAAGAAGAGTTCATCACCCGGGCTTTCAGTGACAAATTGGTGTGTGCGAAATCAGTAAGAGGCCGAAAGAAGAAATGAACGAGATTGTCTTTTGCTTTGTTTCAGTTTAATACTTACGCCGTTCGGCCAAAACTGGTGGTTCAGTTTCAAACAATTTTCTGCTCCTTACTGTTGATGAATTTTGACTGATTTACCTGACAGTTTCGACTCACAGTGATAGATAGAAATCCCCATCAGCCGGATCAAGGCAGCTAACTGGCTCAGTGTCTAAAGGTTTTCGTTCGTTTCTGTTGTTGATGTTGTTGTGGGTACTAACTGGATACAAAGCTGAACCGGTGTCATATACTGTTTCAGTACCGCGGTAGCCACCGGACCTCTCGTTGAAAGCATTGCTGCACAAATGGTAGGACGGACAGGGCGTAACCAATGAACCAACCAACCAATGGCCGGAGCGGACCAACATTCTCTAATTATGGGACGCCGGCTTTGGCGGCTGCCGTCAGTGTCTTCTCCTCACATGGAATTTTGTCCGGGACACTACACAGTCCGGCCTAAGCTCTGGGTGAGATTCCCATAGCGGTACGGCAAGCAGAGCAATTACTGTGGGTCCACATGACCGCAGTTTCAAGCGCAGCAGGTAACCGCTAACACCTGTAGATTCTGTCCGTATGAGAAGCAAGCGGCAAGCCGAAGAATCAGCACGTGGCATACACAGCAGATTGTTCTTGATCTGACGGCCGTCAGGCTGGTCCTGTCTAGACCAGCAAGTGAGCAGCAGAACGAAGGTGTACTGTCTAGCATGTATCTGTCCCTGCCTCCTCTGACATAACATGTCACAACAATCGACAAACAGCCTGGCCTCCACCGTATGCAAGACTGTGACTCGAGGGTGGGTGGGTGGGTGTTTGGGGGTTTAACGTTCTTTTTCACCACATACGGGTATCAAAGACGGGGCAACGATGAAAAAGCCAGCACAAATATTTGCCCCCAGCCGGGATACGAACTCAGTCAAGACCCGAGCATTAGAAGTCTAACGCTCTACCAATCGGCCACCCCGGCTCCCCCTGTAACTCGAGGAAAAAGCCAATCAATCAATCAATCAATCAATCAATCAATCAATCAATCAATCAATCAATCAATCAATCAATCAATCAATCAATCAATCGATCGATTACCGAAAAACGCTGAACTGACAAAAAGCCGGCACCCTCTCTAAGCAAGCTAAATTAAGGAGTAAAAAAGAACAATCCTCATCAGTTTAGTGCCAACCGCATGTAGCGATGACTCGACCCGGCAAAA
>JACVVK020000123.1:1310000-1352500 GCA_018292915.2 Batillaria attramentaria | reverse complement strand
TATGGACACTGCAGGTGAGAGTGGTTTAGGCATTCTGTCACGTGATCCTCCTAATTAAGCCTGGCATGCTATATGGCTCGCGTGCTGAAGACTGCAAATAATTCAATTAACAAGCACGCAATAATTACACAATAACGCATTTGGAACGCACGTGTGGCAGCCATCATCTCAATCAAGGTCCAGTTACCGTTCCGTGAACAGCGTGTGGCGCTCCCTAGAATAGTTATTATAGCTGATGACGTGGACACTTTTGGCACTTTCTCATCATTACTAACTATCGCTCTCAGTCGTGGCATGTAGTTATTAACTATTAGTGATGTTGATTGGACGCTGGGATTGAGACGCTGAGCTGATTCACCGAAGCCAGGGACTCCACATTTCATCCGGCTCAGTTGTAATTTTTACGATGTAATCGTATGAGGTAATCATGTTTTTACGGGTTTTATGTTTCTATGGTTTGGTCCTAGCATCTGGCTGGCCGTGTTGCGTTGTTGGTTTACACCTCCGCTACAAGAGTGATCGAAGACAGTATATGCCGGGAAGCTATGGGATAGAGAGATGGTTACCCTCGTTACTGAACTATCCAGCTGAACACACCGTCAGGTTGGCCAAATTGTATCTTATGACAAGTCACCGCAACAGTCACACATCCAAAGGAAACGGGAATTCGGAGTCAGCGCAACTTGATTTTGAAAGTCTCAATGGACTTACTGACGCTCTCCAGAGCGAGCATGTTTAGCCAATTAAGAGACTGGTAAAACTACGCTGCGTTTCAAAGGACCCACAAGCTTTCACAACGCCACAGAGAAACCGGTCTCTCGTGTCGTTCGTACACGCCATCACAGTCATGATGCAGAGTGGTGAACAATTTTTAATCCAACGCGCTTCTGGCAGATCACAAAAAGCTCAAAAGCTCAAGCTCCCCACCCCCCACCTTGAAGGAAAAAAACCCAACCCTCAAACAACAACAACAACAACAACAACCACAAAAAACAAAAACAAAAGGCAAAAAGACCCCCCCCCCTAAAAAACAAACAAAAACCAACACCCCCCTCCCCCCCCCAAAAAAAAACAAAAACAAAAAACAAACAAACCAAAAAAACCCCAAAACAACAAACAAAAACAAAGACAACAACAACAAGCAAAAAAAACCAGAAAAACAAAACAAAAACACAACACAACACAACACAACACAACACAACACAACACAACACAACACAACACAACACACACACACACACACACACACGAACGCGCGCGCGCACGCACACACACACTAAACAAACAAATTGCCACCTACAAGGAAAGGAAGCGGCACCGCTTGTGGGCCCTAGCAACGGTTACCAGGGACTGTCGGGAAGGTCCGTTACCTTTTTGACTGTCAGCTGCTGCCCGAAGTCCAGCCCGCCTCCCAGTCGGAATCCCCAGGACTGGCCGGGACTTCTGTGAAGCTGTACTATCGATCCCGCCATATCTGTGTGATGTGGGTTCACCAGGTGTCGTCAGGGGTACCAACACTCAAGATGAAAGCCGCGGCTGGAGTTAGCGTAATCCGAATCCCTCACCTCCTGCTCTGTTCTGGCACCGGCCTGCGAAATAAAAGACGCGACTTAGCGTTAGGATGATGATCAGTAAACTTGCAGTTAGGCAAAGAAGGAGTGTGTGTGTGTGTGTGTGTGTGTGTGTGTGTGTGTGTGTGTGTGTGTGTGTGTGTGTGTGTGTGTGTGTGTGTGCCAGGATACCGACTGAAAGGTCGCCAAAACGGATTTTTCTGGTAGCACACTCTTAGACTTGACTGCATGCTTTTCAAGTACTGAACTTTGTTGTTGTTGTTGTTGTTTTCTTTGCTCTCTCTCATATTGGTATGTCTTTAAGGCGGTGGTGAACGTAGTGATTTTTTCTTTGGGATTAATAAAGTATCTTGAACCTTGAACACCGCTGTAGCAGTCCTCCACGTTTCAATGTATCGACACCAAAGCACAACCCCACGATTATCTTCATCGCCTTTGGCAATACAAGTGACCGTCAGCTTTCAATTTCAACTTGAAAAAAAACGATACTGGGCAGACCAGGTTGCGCTTGAAAGCTGAATGCTACAATGAATTTACTTCAAATGTGGAGGGTAACCGTGAGACATCAGAGAACCCGGAACACAGGTACTAGGTAGATACTACTCGCAGAAGCAAGGAAACGGTCGGTCATAATTCATGGTGGGAAAGCACATGTGCCTTGAGAGGTTCGGCAAAAGTCAAACAAGCCGACTTTCAAAGCTTGCAACCTGCCTCATTCAGGTACTACAGCGAAAAAACGTTTAAAGGGAATTACGGCTTGATGCATGGGTCTAGGAATGTCTGCTGAGTTTGGCAGACTTTCAAGAAACGTTTGGGAAGCGTTTCACTCCTCCTCTTGCCCTCCTTAACGAACTCCCGTCCACCGAGGACAAAGAAATCAACCCATGAATCGAATCGAATGAATAAATGATTGAATGAATGAATGAATGAATGAATGAATGAATGAATCAATCAATCAATCAATCAATCAATCAATCAATCAATCAATCAATCAATCAATCAATCAATCAATCAATCAATCTCTGCAGGACACCGGTTACTGCTAAACGGCGAAAATTTGTCGATGATAATGTCGATATCAGTTGCGGCGAGCTCGACCTGTATGGACTTCAATACTACTTGTACTGTAAGGGTACTTTCAGTTGATCAAATGTAGTACTGCATGCCACACAAGAAATATCTGTCAAAACTGGACAAAAATACAACTGAAAAAGACAGCTTTGCACAACAATTCATATCGTAAAACTGATACGACTGAACTTAAATCTACCTTTCCTAATTAAAACAAAATCCTGATTACTCTTACGCTAAGTTATTTACAAGCGCCGATATGACTTGCACATCGATCTGCCGCGGCACTCACTATACATCATGCTAGTGCTTCTGACGCTGCTACAATGATCATACACTGACAATATGGAAACAAAACCTCTTTCGTCATGTTGTCATCGTGTTTGCACTCTGCCTGCGAGAAGGCTACCGGCTAGCAGACGAGACGATGAACGAGAACACATTGTAAAGTTCCTTTTAACTGATTCTGACCCCTTTTGTGAACCACATCTATGGAAGGAAACTTCAGAAACTCAGTGAGAGAATAGTTGCTGTACCGTTACTGGGACCGCCAAGACCGACTGATGCGCCGCTGTACCCGTATTTGGTGTTTTCCAATCAGCAGCGAACACCCTCAGTCTCCTGCTGATACCGACAGGTAAGAGAAACGCAATACGCTACGGCACACAAACGAAGTGGTGCCTGCGATTTATCTCTCGCAGATCTCCACTGAAGACTCTTGTACACAGACCGCAGATCAGTCTCTACGGCTGTGGCACTGAGTTACTGATACCGAAGTTCAGACAATTTACCAAACCCTAAAAGAAAAACAGGAAAAAAGATGGGATACTTGCTTGAGAAATAATCTCGTTAACTTCAGATACGTTGCAGGTACACACACCGACACACACACACACCTGTCCGTTTCAGCACCCAGCGTCAATTCGTGAAAGGAACGAGCATCCAGCGTGGAATGGTCCGGAATGTTTCGTGTGAAATAGGCCTACAACCGTGCTGTACGTGCTCCCACAAATTTGCACCGGCGCACAGCGAGTGAGAGAGGAACACCGAGATGTTGGGTCACTTACGATGAAACTTGCAGGGTTCCGACCTACCTACAAAGATAACTCCTAACCCTCCCCCAAACACTTGCGTTGTCTGTTCCTTGGGCCCTCTCTGTGTGTGTGCGTGCGTATGCGTTTGGTGGTAGTTGTAGGTGGTGGTGGTGGTGGAAGAGCTAGAGAAAAGCTCGGTTGCACAGGGAGCAGCGTTGACCTTTGCACCATTTCGGGCTGCACGTGCTGAGTGCTCGCCTTCCTTGGAAGCGGTGTGCGTACGAAGGTGTAGTCCTCCTCAGTGCTTGTGCATGTCAGTGTGTGCGTGCATGCGTGAGCCGGTCTGCTGAGAGGTAGAGGCATCTTCTGGATTTGTCTTTCTGTCTGGTTTTGGGTGTCGAAACTCAGTGATGGGCGTCCTTGTGGTGGTGGTTATGCACAGTGGTTACTGATTGTCTCCGTAGTGTGTGTGTGTGTGTGTGTGTGTGTGTGTGTGTGCCAATAAACTTGATGACTGACCATCACTGAATACCAGTGGCGGCTCTCTCGGTTCTGTCACTGTGTGTGTGTGTGTGTGTGTGTGTGTGTGTGTGTGTGTGTGTGTCGGTGTGTGTGTGTGCCAATAAACTTGATGACTGACCATCATTGAATACCAGTGGCGGCTCTCTCGGTTCCGGCTGTCACTGTGTGTGTGTGTGTGTGGTGCCGCGACGCGCCGGCCGACTGAGCAGATAAAGCGTTGGACTGCCAATGCTCAGGTTGTGAGTTCGATCCCCAGACGGGAGTAACTGAATCTGAATTTGTGCTGGCATCAGTTGTATTTTCCCCTTATTTCCCCGTCTTTGATATCACCCTAACCAAAGATCTTGGAAACCCGGCAAGGTCTTTGCCCTAACGTCAGGTGGTGGAGACAGATTTACCTTGGTTTCAAGTCAGCGAACTTGAAGTGGAAGTAGACGGCTTCGAAATTACAACCAGCCAATACAGCCTAGTTATGACTGATCATCACTGAAAACACCGCAAGTCACTGATCAGGCATCTGTTTTAAGCTACTTCAGTAACCGGGACGCAAAACCAAAGAGCCGGCAGCACCATATTATTACGAATTAGAGGATTGTGCGCTTCACACTGATTATTTACTGACGCCGATGTAACGTGCGGGACTGATCACGGTACTCCCCCAGCGTTAAGTGCCCCGGGTCTAAGCAGCTTGAGGCTAGAAGTGTCCCGGGTCAATCACAGTGCACCTTGAGCGAGGCTACTGTAAAAGTGCCCGGCCGGGTCTATAGTAAGCTTGATTTTTGGTAGCGCCACGGATCAATGCAGCTTAGAGCTAGAAGTGCCCCGGAGTCAAACGAGCTTGGGAGTACATCTGGCTTATTACACCGGCACACCTGCGTTTACAATCACTGCCGCCGTTTCTCTTCAGTTCAAGTTCTTCTGATCTCCCCTCACCCCCCCCACCCCTCAACAATCGCCCCATCTTTCAGTCGCTCTGGCGGCTGTGGCTGAGATATAAATACACTCACATAGCGTCTGTCCCACCAACTTTCCCTTACAACACAAACCCATTTCTCCACAGCGCTGTAAGATCGTTGGCAGGCTGAGAATGCCAAAACTACAGCGCTAGATCGGCAACAGGTACACACACCAAAACCCACAATGTACGACGTAAACTGCAGTATACCCCGGCCTCTCGTTCTTCACAAGCATAGCGGGACGGTACTGTGAAACGCGTTGTCAGTATGTGAGCGGTAGGGACGCTGGTTGCCTGTTCTTGGGCTTAAGGTTTTTTTTTTTTTTTTTTTTAAATCCTTTTCCAAAACGTCAGTGTGGTGATATCAAAGACCAGCCTGGAGAGTGGAGTTTAGCCCGAAGAACTTGATCACGTGCTCTCTGATGCACAGCACACAATCTGAAGCACGAGCTAGGAACACGCCAGCAGAAATGTTTAACTCCCAGCCGGGATTCGAACTCACAACCTCAGCATTGAAAGCCCGACTATGTCAGCTCCGCGCGGTAGTGGCGTAAATGTATTTGGAGGGAGACTGGGTGGTCAGGGGCGCGCATGTACATATTTCACATGAGTGGCTTTGCGTGACCATTCCGTGACAGCAGTCGTCAACTGGTTGTTTTGAGTAGAAGTGGCACCGGACAAACTCCCCGTCATCTTGACTATAAACATCCGTATTGCAATCAAATCCCCCCCCCCCTCGGAAAAAAACAACAAACAAACAAACAAAAAAACAAAAACAAAACCAACAACAAAAACAACAAAAAAAAACCCAAAACACAAGCAACCAAAACAACCCCCCCCCCCCAACCAAAAAAAACACCCCCCCCCCCAAAAAAAAAGACACCCAAAAAACAAACAACAAACAAACAAATAAACAATAACAAACAAAAAAACCCAACAACAACAACGGCAACAACCCCCCCCCCCAAAAAAAAAAAAAAAAAATCAAACACACATGCACACACAAAACACGGTCCTCTTGATGCGCTCGGGCTATGCAGTGACATGTACAGTTTGGTCAGCAGTGACTACAGAGAGAAAAGAGTCTCTGTGATCGGTGTGTTTTCTCGTGGGCGTGAACTGTTCAGAGTTCATCGCCGACTGACTTCGTCGATGATTGATTCTAGGTCTGAATATCATGGTGGTTGTGTTTGCGTGTATGCATGTCCGCTCTCATTTGTTAATGAGCCATGAACTAGTGAGCTTATATACACGTACGGCATCCATCACATGCGGCTCTGCGTGCATTGAGAGGAATGAGAAAAGCAACCAAGCACAAGCCAACCAAGAAAACAATCGTTTTATTATTTTGTTGTTGTTGTTATTTGCCAGAACCAAAAGTCATTCTTCCTGTTATCCATAAAATAAAACTTTCCGTTTTTTTCAGCACTGTCCGACGGCCGGGACGAGAGAAAAACGAAACAATCTGACAAAACGAACTGAAATTTTCTGGAACATGTGCTCTACTAGAGCTGTTGACTGAAGTAAAAGATTGAAAGGGGTTTGGGAGTTGGGTCTGGGAGTTGGGGTGGGGGGTGGGGGGGGGGGGGGTGGGAAGGGGAAGATAAATTGAAAAAAACCCGAAAGGTAAACCTTAACAAAAAAACATTGACAGGAAAAGATGGAAAGGACGACTGACACAGATTGTACTTATGAATTAGAGTCATCATCTCTGTCACGGAAAAGGGGTCAGTCGAGAAGAAAAGCTGAACCATAATCCACGGTAATTACAAAGGAGGATATTTATGATATCTTCTGTCAGGAGAAATAGACCAATCAGCGCCAGCGTCACTACAGCACCTGGGTCTCTTATCAGCTATAGCCAAAGGCCTCCCAAAATTCACACCGCTGACCAAAAACAGACTGCTGGGCAAACCGGCACAGGCTGGGTAAGAACTAACGCCTGGTTGGAGTTATCCCCCGTGACGTGGACGGCCAGAAGACGCTAAGGGAGGCGCTGATGACGTGGACGGTTGTGTCACCGTGACGACAGTGGGTCTTTGAAAGAGGGATGACACCAGGACCAGAAAATCCGGACACGGGGAAACTTGGCTGACGCAACGTAAGTCTTCCAGAGCCGATCGGAGCGACGCTTTGTCTTCCTGGAGGAGATGGAGCAGCTTGCCTAGAAGAACCTTGCCACCTTGCACCAGCCGATGAGAGAGGACGGCGCGGGAGCTGGCCTGGAGACAGCGACGACGACGTAATTGATGAGGCTGATGTCGTGTTTGTCCGAAACCTCCGTGAGTGGTTGGAACACTTCTGGGAGGCGGACTCACCCCGTTTGGATCTCCGTACTTGGCAAAGTTTGTCCAGTACGTCGCCATAGCGGTGGAAAGACCTTCTGTGCGCAGTCGTCGAAAGTCGGGGATGGATGGCGGGTTGAAGAGATACAGAAGGTCAAGGTCATGGCAGGCTACATCCTGGCAGTAGCTCTCAACCGCCAAGGGGCCAATGCTGACCCCGCCGGGAGACCACGTGACCGATGGTTTGAAGCTGTACACCCACACGGTCTCGGTTATTTCCCGATGCACCAGCACTTCCTGACAGTTGCTGGGCCACGCGATGGCCTGGGCAGACGTAGACGAAATCGTTCAGAAAGCGGACCATCTCCAACCGAGCGTCTTGGTTCGTGCTCGGCCCGGTAGGGCGCTTCGGCAGTCTCCGCCACCTGCCGCCACTTGTCGGGAAACACCGTCTGCACGAACTGCTGGAAGAAGTCGGAGGAGACGGGGAGCGGGAAGTCCCGGTAAACGCTGGTCCTGCCTTCCTCCTCCGCGAAGCCCATCATGATGGGTTTAGGCGTCCCGGACAACGGGGCGGGAGTTTGGCCTGCAGGAGCTCCTGCAGGAGGTGGGAGTCGTGTACACCACGCTGGTCGATTATGGGACCCCAGGCCTGGAATTGAAACAGGGAAGGGGGTTCCGTACTGGCGGTGTCCGCAGCATCATCCTGGGCTCTCAGGATCTCGGTCGCTGACTTTTGACGGTAACAGTCAAGGTCGTTGTCCTGGCAACCCAACGCGGAGGCGAACCTCTTGACGACGCGACGGGCCTCGTTCTTATTCCGGAAGGGTAGCGTGAAGGGACAGCTTTGCAAAATGGCGGAGCGGAAGAGGTTCTGGGCTGTGACGGATGTCAGATGAAGGGCGACCGACTGGCAACCAGCCCCGGCACCAAATAGCGTGACCTGAGAAAGGAGGATAAGAGCCAAGTATTCACGGAATTTTTGATGGAGTCTTAAACAGTACTTCCTCCATAGTTTTTTTTTTTCATCGTTTTTTTTTTTTCTTTTCTTCTGCTTCATCTACATTCTCCTTGTTATTTCCATACCCCTCTCTATTCCTTCCTTTACAGTTACAGTCTTCTCATTTCCTGTTAAAAGTTTTCCCTTTTCCGAGGAGAGCCAGCTGATAGCTAGACTTGAGATCAGAAGGTCCACTCCCTTTTATGCCCAATCAATCTGGCAGTCATCTCTGCATTTTTCCCCTCAGGGTCTACATACACTCTCCAGCAAGGACAATTACATGCAACGACAAATTCATCCATCCGCCAATCAATTTATCTGACCTCCTTACCTTGCTTGGGTCACCGTCAAAAGCCGCGATGTTTTTCTGCACCCAACGAAGCGCCATTTCTTGATCGCGGATGCCGAAGTTTCCAATGACGTCATCATACCGGTTGAAAATCGGCAGAAAAACCAAGCGCCCCTGAACGAACAGGGAAAGAGAGTATAAAAACAACAGCTTATCATTTACTGATTTTACAAACGTTTGTAAAATAGACAAGTTAAAACACAACTCAGGACTGACTCACGAGAACTCTAAAATTGTATAACACTTGAAAAGCCGTATCAGCCCTAACCTAACCTATGCCGAGAAAGAGTTCCAATTCCTCCGTTTCATTCACAAGATACAAAACGTCCCGGTGGTTACACAGAAATGACCACGACAGAATGATGTGTCGCGGACATTTCGTTATTACTGCGGGCACACAGGCACACAATCCGACTCCTACTGACATTAAGTGTTGTTTTTCTCCTGTGAAATCACTGCAGTACCCACCCAGTCTGTAATTTATGGTGACAATGATTACTCCGCCTTGCTTGGCCAAGAACTCGCCGTCATACAGGGGCGCAGCACCACTTCCGGATTCGAAGTCTCCGTCATGAATAAAGACCATCACCGGAAACGTGTTGCCTGCTGGGAGATTGTAGGCGGGGCGGTACACGTTTAGTGACAGGCAGACCTCCGACATCTGCAAAATACGTTGAGTTTTGTTTGTTTGTTTTGCCTTTGTTTTGTTTTGTGGTATATAAGTATTACAGCCATTCTATTGCGTTTGCCTCATTTGTTTTTATGTCCTGCATATAATTCGTATCAACAAGCGATTGCCGTCTGTATCAACATTGTCAATGGTTTTGAATATATATCAACAAATAGAACAATGACAGTAGAACATTTTTTCCTGCCCCAACTCTTCGCTAGCTCCAGCAGTAAGCTTGTATTCCTCCCAGCTCATGGGTGGAATCCACGGAGGGCTCGGAAGCTGGGGCAATTTTTATAATGCATAATGATAAGGATGAGGATGATAGTAAAATGATGTTATGGACGTCCATAAGGTTTGAGACTGCGTGAGGGGGTCGCATTCTACGTTTCCTGTCATAAATATCCCGGAAACCACCAGGCCTGGGAACGACGGCACTCCGCGCAGTGCCGACCACGTAATCATCCACATCACACAGATGTGCCATAACATGAGAAGTGTCCCACCCGTGAAGTGGGTGAGTCTCGATTGTGTGGTACATGTAACAACCTCCCAACTGGACCCATAGCACACCCGCTCTGGGCAGGAACCAACCTAGGTAGGAAAAATCTGGCGTGCCTCGGCTGGGATTCGAACCCGGGTCTCTCGGTCCATGGCCCGAAGTGCCAAATACACTATGGAGGCCGGCTCGACTGTAGAAAACTTCGTCAGTATCTTGTTTGATCAAAATTGTCATACTCGTAAACGCGCGACTGAAGATGGCCGTATATCTGGGCCAGTTCTGTAGAAGTCACACAGGTTCACTATAACGTGATTTTTACCATGTTTTGTCATTACCCTCTGCCCTGCACAAAGCATTTAGACAGTGACAGACTAGCAGTCTCACCCTGTTCTCTGGCAAGCAGTACAGATCCCGAATGACAGGCGGACATTTCTGCAGACACTGGGGACCAGGCTGACTGGCGTTCAGGAGACCGGTCCATGCTGGTACAACCGGGGATGGAAACTGAAACCTTGAAAGAAAACAGAACAGTCTGTGAGTGTGCTTAAGTGTTAGTCAGTGTGTTGCTGAAATTCATTTTCATTCATAATAATAATAATAATATGCCGATAATGGCCTTCTCCATGTATAGATTAATCAGGGTTGCACATTTTCCACAGCTTCTATAGGACAAAGTGTCCTGGAAACAGTAAAGTGATAGGACACAGTGTCCTGGCCACTTAGTGGCAATAAAAATTGTAATAGGACAAATGTCCGCTTGAGGTGGGAAAAATAGGACATTTAAAATTTTTATAGGTCAATGTCCTGGGACCGACTTAAATGTGCAACCCTGATTAATTGTCGCTTTTGAAAAGGCAGTAGCAGAAAAAAGACGTTAGTGGTATCAGTCACGGACAGACAGAAACACCGCTGACTGCAACTGAGAGTTCCCTGCGTTCTACGGTATGCCTTGGCCGGGGTGTTCGGGTGGTATCTTACCACATAGTTCTCAAAGTCACTGTCATGTCTGTCCCAGATAATTTGTGCCTTCCTTTTTTTTTGGTTTTTTTTTGGATAATGTTAGTTTCTGAGGATCCATTGACATGGTGTGAGAACATATCAGGGAAATGGGCTCCCACGAAACCCTAGGGGAAAAGAAAGAAAGAAAGAAAGAAAGAAAGAAAGAAAGAAAGAAAAAAAAAAGGTCTACTTCGTTTCGCCTCACCTCTGCGCTGTTGCATACGGGAGTCCAAGAAAACGGACAGATCCTTTGTAACGCGTGCCCTGAACGAGACCGCCAGTGACACTGACCACAAGCGATTCCCGCATAGACACCGCCTGATGCAGTAGGCATGACAAGCCAGCCAGGCACGCGAGGAATGGGACAGTCGTCATGGTGACGTCAAGGTCACTTCAATGTCTCAGAAACGTCTGAAAGAAGTTAAACACGAATAAGGATTGCCAAATAGGACTTCAAAACTTAACCCTCACAGTCAGTAGACAGAATATTGCTTTTGATAGTGTGAGCCAGACTGACGGTCAGCCCGTCGACCGCACGAGTGCTGAGGCACTTCGGGGTGGGTGGGTGTTTGTGGGTTTAACCTCCTTTTCCACCACATACGGGTGATACCAAAGACGGGGCAACGATGAAAAAGCCAGCACACATATTTGGCCCAAGCCGGGATACGAACTCACGACCCGAGCATTAGAAGTCCAATGTTCTACCATGCGGCCACCCCGGCTTCCCCTGAGGCACTTCGCAAGCGTGCGCAAAACATACACATACACATTTGCACTGGATCGCACTACAAGGTCGGCAGCTGTTATCAAGATTGTGTGTACTATCGAATGAAGTCGAGAAAGGAACACTTTTGTTAAGAATACTTGCAAAACAATAACACAATGAAACATTTAAAAACAAAAACAAAAACGACAACACAAAAAACCCGTTTGTCCGGTGTGTCCCATCTTCCTGCAGGCATAACTATGCTTCACTTATATACCTTTTTTTTTCAAATACGCGTATAATCGTTTCTTCAATCATTGAAACCTATGTGCCCATCCAAACGCGTACGACCATAAATACCCTCTTCATGAGATGGTACATAGTAAGTTTTCTGAATATTCACGTTCACAAACAAAAAGAAACAAATTACAGGCAAGTGTCCCCGAGATGGAGCAGGGTTTCGAATACCTTACCGGAATGTTCCTAGGCACTAAAAGGCACAAATCCTATGGCAGCGTGACCATCAACACCAAAGCACAAGGACTGCTGGTCGACACAATCTCGCTTCATGGCCACATCCTTGCTGCTGTGTGTCCTGCTTAACGGTGGCGGCTACGGCACTGAGAAGTAGACACACAGCACCTGTGAACACACACTCCTTCACCTTCAACTGTCTTGCAACCTCCACCGAGTCCCCGGCCCACCTTCAATTGCCGGTCCAATTACGGCCTCTGGTCATACGCTCAGTTTTCACCTTCGCAGTTCAGGTTTGTGATCATTCATTCAGCCGCGGATTCTGGTCAAGGCAAACTCCAGAAGGGCTCTTAACTGGTTAGTTAAGTAGTTATTTAGGGCTTAACGCCGCCGCGCAAGCGACAAAGACTATTTCGCGGCAAATCAAGGTCCCTCTTCGCCATATGTATATATATATATATATACATGTATATATATATATATATCCGGATTAAATAATAAACACGTTTCACTTCTTTGTACATCGAACCGGCATATAGAGGTCGAGGATAGCTAGCTCTTAAATTGGTGTTTGTAATTGGAGAATACATGAGAAAACATTTTTCTTATTTATTCAGAAATTTCATCATGACTCTGTGACCTTCAGGAGAGATCTTTCAAAACGGGAAGCTTGGAAATTATGCCTTTTCACCAACTACCATTTTTGGTGTTTCTGGACTGTAGTTTCTGAGAAGAAGCCAGTGTTAAAGTTTGCCACAGACATACAGATTAATGAGGGCTATAACATACTCACTTTGTTACATACGCGAGTCAACGAAAATAATCCCCCCCCCCCTCCTTTTTGTTACATAGGTGAGTCAACAAAAATAATACCCCCCTCCCCCGGCTTGATCCGCTGAATATCGTATCAGGCCGAATTAAATTTTCAAAGTTGGTGAGTCTTCAGCAAAGGAGTGGTCATAGACTACGAGACGTAGTAGTCAGTCTGTTGCCACGAGTAGATGGTGTGAAATCTGCCTGTTCTTTGGTCCTGAGGGTAAATTTTGAAAGCCATCCGTCATCTCAGTTATAACAAGGTCGGGACAGTGCTACACGACTTTAATGAAATTACCGCCCCGTGGCTGTAACACGGCTACACGCCAACAACTTCCTCGAAAATCTCAAGTAAAGCACTTTACCTCTTAAGTGCGGCCGCCCAATGCGGAGAAACGTATCAAATCCGAATGTGTGAAACTGGGATATTCTAGCCCCTCCCTCCTCCAAAAAATGAGAAAGAAAGACACACACAAAAAAAAAAAGAAAAGAAAAAAAACACACACACACACAACAAAAAGAACAACCAACTAAACCAAAACAAACAAAAACAAACAAGAACAAAAATCATACTCACAAAAAACCACACACACACACACACAAATACCCCACCAAACCCACATACCACCCCTCCCCCCCCCCCCCCCCAAAAAAAAAAAAAAATAATAATAACACAACCCCAAAAAACAAACAAACAAACAACCCCCCCCCAAAAAAAAACAAAAAAACAACAACAACAAAAAAAAAAACCCACAAAACAAAACAAAAAACAAAACAAAAACAAAAAAATGCCACAAACAAACAAGAACACCACAAAGCAACTAAAAACAACAAAAACCGAAGAAGCAACAAAAAATCATGGACAAAGAACAAAACACAGAATCTTGAGACATGTAACTTTATCCCTGGTAGACATTCCATTCACACAACTTATTCATAATAAATACATAATCAACAAAGATATAACAGGTCTTAAAGTGGCACCCTTTTCCATAATTGACCCTGAAATCAAAGCAATGGCCGATCACTTGTCATCCGCCACCAAGGCATTCAGACAGCAATAAAAAAAAAAATACGAAAAAAAACAAAACGTGTACATTATGACCATCATAAAATATTTGTCACATTCGGGCATTCATCAGTCACATTTTCAGTAACTGACACACACCTACAGCAAGTGATTGACATTTCGGACATTCTCAGCAGGAATGTGTATCCTCAGGGCTCCCTGTTTCTGGTCAGAAACTGACTACCTAAGTCCATGCTCTAACCACTGTACATGCACTTAAGTGAAAATAAGTACGTTTCTGGTACGTAAACTTCTTCTGTGAGGATTCTTTACCAACTGCACACACAGTCACACTTATCTGAAATCAAACTCGCGAGGTCCTATGTTATCTTACCTACACATCGTCATGCAATCACAAACTGTACATGTTCAAAATTGAGGTGCTGAGGCAAAGTCTAAAATTATTAATGACGTGAGACATATGCAATACACGAAAAAGGTTATCTCAACTGTAATGAAGAGCCCTGAAAAATTTCATTCAGGTACAGGCTATGATAATATTTTGAAACGGCATCCCCCATCCAACCCCAACACCCTGCTGCCCCACTCCGCAAATACACTGTAAAATAAAATGTGTAGTACCACATTGCACACAGCTAGCATGAGAAATGCATACACAGCTGAAAGTTTCAGTCTGTAAATAGTGTAATAGATCCCTGAAATAAATAACCAGCAAATATATGCATACATGTACATAATATTACACTGTATTTACATATACATTTTCAAAACAAGCTCGGTTCACACGTGCACAGTACGTTTTCACAGATGCCACATGTACAATCCATACAAACTCATTTTATTCATTCTTGATTGAATAGTTGATATGATCAGCAGAAACCATCAATATATATAAACACCCACCTGAGAATGAGTGAGATAGCTAATGAAACACTCTTATTAGAATACCTAGTGCATGTACGCTATTTCCCCCTTGTGCACATTGACACATTAAAAATGTTCAAGCAAGATCCCATTTATAAACTAGAAGCCCCTATCATAAAACCATGCAGTGTGAATTTTAGTCAAACAAAAACAAGATTAACATGATCCCATTTTGTAACCACAAAGACTGTGTGATGAAGAGTGAAGAAGACCTGTATGTTCACAAATTCCTCTGGCAACAGTGATCACGATACAAAATGTCAAACATGCATATATTTCTATTATCCGCACTTCTCAATGAATTTTATGGCAAAGAAGGCTAGTGGCGATGCTTCAGCTGTCGTTTTCTCAAAGACAGGCCGTACTCACTCTCTGGTGTGTCTGCCACAAGCACAGCCGCAGAGCGTTTAGACTGACTCCTGGTACTGGACGCACCATCCGGAGTACTGGGTCTCAAGTATTTTAACGCTTCCATGTATTTCTCTCTAAGTCTTAAGGACCTTCTAGGCTGACAGGGTGAGGCAGAATCACAATTTAGTCTGATCGGCGTGAGTCTGTGACTTTTGTGGATCTTTGTCGGAGAACCAGAACCTGTGGGTTTGCTCACCACATGAAACAGTGCATCATCATCATTCGCTTCCTCGGCAAAACTGTTGCCAGAAGGGCTGCATGAAAATACCTTCAACTTTGTATGTAGTGCTGTCATATGAAATCTGTCTTTTCCATTCAGCTCGGAAAAGCTTTCACTTTCCACAGGTGATAACAAAATGTCTGAATGGTATGACTTCCTTTTTTCCTTCCTGTTGATGTCAGCATCTACTGCAGAAGTAGAACTGAGCTGTGGGGAGGATGTAACATCTGCTCCAGCTTGTGGTAAGCCATCATGCGTTCCACAGGCATTACCTCGACGATGAAACCTGCTGCTGTGTTTTGACTGTGACACCTGCTTGGATTTTTGCTTTCTTCGGCTCGTAGGTGTAGAAGGTGAGTGTACATGAGACACACCTCTTCTGCAATACACAGGCTCATTCTGCTGGGGACTCTCAACAAAACTAGTGGTGGTTTCCAGTAAGGTGTTCACCTTTTTGCCGTCATCCATGCATGCACGGCTAACCTCTCTTTGTTCACAGTATTCAGCACCAATGTTCTTCTCTACTCTACTCCCATGTAGAGTTTTTCTCCTACCAGTAGAGTGTTTCTTTGCAGCTGATTGCAGTGACCGGTCTCTCGGCTGACGGCCTTGAGCAGCAACAGTTGCTTCCCTTTCAGCATCGAGCACAAACTTGAGAGCTGGGAACTGACGCTGTGTGGTTGGTCTGGAACTGTCAGCCAGAGTGTTCTCCTTGTTGAGTGTAGTCCTATGTCTTGTGTTCGCGCCGCTTTGGTGGCGTCGACGGGCTTGCCGGCGCTTCCCATGGTTGTCGGGGAGGCCGCGGAACTGTGGGGACACCTGTGTGAAACAAAGGACATGCAGTTACAGTTACACTTACAGTGTGTACATTGCCCAGGTCTGTTTTGTGGAGCACAGAGGTGCCAACCACCAAAAGTGTCTGTCAGTACTACTTCACACAAATCACAAATGTCAGTATTTTTTCGGCACTTGTCAGTATTCTGCTGTACAAAAGAAGAAAAAAAAAAAAAATCAGAAAACGTGCGCACACACACACTGAGTAAAGGAAAAAAAACAAAAAACCTCAACCAAAAGTGAAAACACAAAGCAATTCTAGCTTAGAGAAAATTGTAAAGTTTCAGAGCTGACTATAGGCAGAATTGCCCATTTGTAAATGAACGACAGTCTGAAACCATGTCAACTCTTACTGATACAACATTCTGTGACTTGTATATATATCCCAGTCAGAACTAAAAGGTGGTGCACTCACACCAATTATCTTGTGTTCGGTTCATGCACAACTGCACTTCCAAACGATCTCTTTTGAAATATTTCAAACTTGTTTATTATTATTTTTTGCAACCAAACCACATTTAACTGAGTTATTTGGAAAATAACACAGCCAATCCGTCCTAGTTGGCACCTCTGGGTGTAGTTTTACAGTCTTAAGGAATACAATTACAATGTGCCACAGAACTTCTACAGTTCTAGTTACCCAGAGCAAGAATCTGATCACTGAGAGCCATGATGAAGCCAAATTGTTATGATCTGCAATACATGTATGATTTAAAGTTGTCACCAGCACATGTATGTACTTTCTACCTTCGTATTTATCATGTTACTGATCTGTGCATTTGTCCACAGCTTTCCAGCAGTTAGCTTAACAGCAACAGTTAGCTGAACAGCAACAGTATCGATTCTTGTAAATTTATAATAAAAGTTCTAAAACTAGTAATAGGGTGGGTGTTTGGGTGTTTAACGTCCTTTTCTACCACATAGGGTGATATCAAAGACGGGGCAACGATGAAAAAGCCAGCACAAATATTTGGCCCCAGCCGGGATCGAACTCACGACCCGAGCATTAGAAGTCCAACGCTCTACCATTCGACCACCCCGGCTCCCCCTAAAACTAGTAATACTAACGATAAAAGGCAATAAAAACTGCTTACAACAGAAAGCAAATGATTACCATTATACTTAATACAAAACTAGAGAGGCAAAAGCCTCCATGGCTCCCTTGTGACATGGGTTAAGGTCATTCAAAAGAGTATGTTTGTAAAAATCTTATCACTATCTATCATCAAGCCAAGTAAGGTGTCTCTGGTGTTCTTAGTTCCTGGCAATATTACATTTTTCCCCAAAACTGACTATATGGCCTTGACCTTGGGCCAAGGTCATTCAAATAAGATATCAATGTCTATCATTGCACCAAGTTGGATGCCTCTAGTATTTGTAGTTTCTCCAAAAACGGTAATATTGAAATTCACAACAGACAGCTTTAATGACTCAAGGTCAAGGTCATTTAAAGTGGTATGGGTATATAGTTCTTATCAATGTCTATTAGCATGGCAAGTTTGGCGCTTCTGCTGTTTGTTGTTTCTGAGAAAATGCCAATCTTATGGTTTCACAAAAATAGCTTGTACGGCCTTGACCTTGACACAAGGCTATTGAATACATGTATATCTGTTAAGTTCTTATCAATGTCTATCACCATATAAAGTTTAAATCTCTGGTTTTTGTAGATTCCAAGAAAATGCCAATGAAAAATTTTCAAACAGACAGCTTTAGTGACCTTGACCTTGAGTCAAGGTCATTCAAAGTTATATATTTTAAAAGGTCTTATGGCTGTCTATAGGCATGCCAAGTTTGGTGCCTCTGCTTTTTGTAGATTCTGAGAAAATGCCCATGTTAAGGTTTACTGCGGAAATGCGGAAAATAGCTTGTACAGCCTTGACCTTGACACAAAGCCATTGAATACATATACATCTGTAAAGTTCTTATCAACGTCTATCATCATGCAAAGTTTAAAACGTCCGGTTTTTGTAGATTCCAAGAAAATATCAATGTAAATTTTTAAAACAAACAGCTTTATTGACCTTGACCTTGAGTCAAGGTCACTCAGAATGATATATTTTGAAAGGTCTTATGGCTGTCTATCAGCATGCCAAATTTGGTGCCTGTGCTGTTGGTAGATTCTGAGAAAATGCCAATGTTAAGGTTTTCTGCGGAAATGCGGAAAATAGCTTGTCTGACCTTGACCTTCACACAAGGCCATTGAATACATGTATATCTGTAAAGTTCTTATCAATGTCTATCATCATACAAAGTTGAAAACCTCTGGTATTTCTCTGGTATCCAAGAAAATGCCAATGTAAAATTTTCAAACAGACAGCTTTAGTGACCTTGACCTTGAGTCAAGGTCATTCAAAGTTATATATTTTGAAAGGTCTTATGGCTGTCTATCGGCATGCCAAGTTTGGTGACTCTGCTCTTTATAGATTCTGAGAAAATGCCAATGTTAAGGTTTACTGCGGACACACCCACAGACACACACACACACACACAGACAGACGACGGAGGGTTATAACATAGACTCCCATTGTTACACAAGGGAGCCAACTAGTTGTCTTTAATGTGTTAATGAACAATGATTTTCTAGCACACAAGCAAGCATACGTACTGGCATTACTTAATCTGATGTGAAGTATGTACTACTATCAGTATCACATACCCAAGTAACAGTGCTGTCGTCAAACACAGACACACAGTTGACAGTGATGGGATTGTCAACGCTCAACACAGGAGTGACAGCAAGCTGCTGATTTTCAACAGGACTCTCTGCAAACACCAGCGAACGTCTTCTCTCATTATCTTTCTTCCTTCGTCGAGGCATCTTGTGTGAAGTGACTTTTGCTGTGTATGTCACTGTGGTAGTACCATTTTCTTCCAAAGGTTTTCCTGTTCAGACCTTGACCCTGCTGTCAAACATTAACAATCAAAGTATGGATCATCGTTTGCATTCCTCATTTCAGAATGCCACCCAAGCTTTAATGTTTAAGCAAATAAAAGCGACACAAAAGGGACAGAAACCACTTAACTTTGACAAAGGACGGCACAGGTCGACGTTTCGGCTTACGCCTTCTTCAGGACATAAACAAATGGGACATAACTTCAACAAACAAGCAAAAGGTAACTCTGCGGACGTACTGACATACACGGCGCGGGAAAAAAAAAAAGAAAAAAAAAAAAAGGGTGGGCGAGAAAAGGACCAGAAAAAATAGCAAAATTATCACAACACCCATCCTTAGGTGACAGAAGACCATGGACTGTGTGTGAAAAAAAAAAAAAAAAAAAAAAATGTTGGGCAGAAAAGAACAAAAAAGAATAGTGAAAATTAGCAATCACAACACCCATCCTTTGGTGACACAGGACCATGGAAAGTTAAGTGGTTTCTGTCCCTTTTGTGTCGCTTTTATTTGCTTAACTTGTAACCACTTCGCAGTCATTACCGTTTCCGTTTCTATTTAATGTTTAAATTTCCAAAAGTCGACTATTTTGCACGTTGCATATTTGCATCCATCTTTTGTTGGCCCTCTAGACTATGGGTGCAGTTGAAAACACTTGTGTGAGAGTCTCCTTTAAAAGACATGTATATTAAACAAACCAAAGTCACTTAAAACGCTGATTAGTCCGAATAACTATGCTAGCTGCGTGCCAGTCTCTTGAAATGACCGCCATGTTGATGGTGGAAGGTACACTACTCTTGGCAATTGGAATGAGCAGTTCCCTCCCTCTAACAAACATTTTTTTTAACCCCAAAAATAGCACAAAAAAGTGAAGATTTCGCGGTCAGTTATGAATCACTAGAAAATCTTATTATATAAATATCGCAATCAATTTCACCAAAGTCTCCTAAAGACCTGAATAGTTGAAGAAACACTAAACAATGTCATGGTCTCATCAGTCGATATGTCGTCTGCTGATGTCATTAGCCAATGAAATGTGCCGAAACAACAGGCCACTCGAACGACAAGTCGGAAGTTGCAGACAACATTTTCCCTGGCGATGCGGCGGCCACTGGCGCTCTGATCACCTTGAGCAGCAACTCTGTGACCGAAACGTTAGTAATTCCACGTCGTAAGTGCACATTTTGTTTTTCAAATCCATAACTTAAGGAAAAACATTGTCGAATTTTGAGGCTTTCAGTGATTATGAAGATTGAACAAGTGATGCTTCCTTGTTCTTTGTCGTGTGTGTGCCAGTGACAAAGAGCTTGACAGAAAAGTGATAAATAAAATCGAGCTGTCATGGTCAAATAATTATGGCAGAGTGAGCTTCATCACTTGCAGTTGATAATAGACCCATCAGCTATAGGTGATCTTTACTGACTGGTGATTATTTTGTGAATTTAATGAGACCAGCTGCACATCTGATGATCACACCCCCCCCCCCCCCCCCCCCCGAGCTTTACAACAGAAAATGACAAAATGTGTTTGTCAAACAAGAGGGTTACCGGTGTAATAATGGCATCTTTGCTTTTGTCTTTGTGGCTGAATCAGCTTTGGATACATTTCTAACTATGAGTAAGTTAAAGAGATAATGGACATTTGGTATCATGCAGGTTGGTGAAAGGCATTTACAGCGGCCCAGACAGCAGACTGTAGACATGGGAGACTCCACACAGCAACAGAAAGGGCAGTCGACTGAGCTGCAACAGTTTGACGAGCTTTTCTCGGAACTAGTAGATGATGTCATCAACAGTCCTGCAGTAAAGGGTGCTGACACCACAGAAGCCATGAAGTGGTTTCGAGAGGTATGAACAATGAATAGTAAAAACGCCTCATTCACGATGACAGAAATTTTCTGTAGGGAGTTTTCGTGTCAAGGCAAAATAGCAACAACTTCAACATCATTCAACTTTTTAAATTTATTTTGTGGTAAAGTGGTTTGCACACATGTACACATATACTTAGCACACCCATTCACTTTTGTCTTGATGTTCTTGTGAATGGAATTGTGAATACATTGTACTTTCTACATGTTTCTTTAATTGACTAAGAACGTTACCCAAGTCAATGTGAGCACACAGTGTTGAATTTTTTTTATGCTCTTCTAACTAGGTTTGTGAATACAATGTACCCTTTGGAAAGAAGAATCGAGGCATCTCAGTGGTGACATCCTACAGGGAACTGGTAAAGGACCCTCTGCCAGCTGATCTCAAGCGGGCACGAGTGCTGGGCTGGTGTGTTGAATGGGTAAGTTTTGAGATGAAAGATCACGCATGGGTCTTCTTTGTGATATTCTTGGTCTGCCTCTGAAAACGTCTATCACACAATAATAATTCAGTTGGGCAGGGGTGACATTAATATTATGATAGTACCCCCAGGCTAAATAAACTTTTTGTTCTGACTTGAAAATTCATCATTTGGTCTATTGCTTCGCTGCTGGCATTGAAGTGAGTGAGTGCCTAAGAGTGAAATTACTCTGTGTAAAGCATTTGACCAGCTTTCTTTTGATTATTTATTTATAAGTATCAGCCAAGATTTTATTTATGACAAACTTTCTATATCGCTGTCTATGACTAGTATGAGAGACAGTTGCAATTGATATGATGCCTAAAGATTCATTCAGAACAGAACTAACCAATAGCAAGTTATTTTACACAATTTGTTCTTAACTGCTATATTAGTATATGTACCTACTGCATTGTCTTTTATACCAATTTTCTGTTCCAACAAAAACAAAAAGGCCAGCCTTCAGTTAGGCCTGGTTTCCAGACATAGATTGTCAGCAGTCAATAAAAATGTATTTTGGTTTCACTTTCAGCTGCAAGCCTTTTTCCTCGTGGCTGATGACATAATGGATGCGTCAGTAACTCGCCGAGGCAAGCCGTGCTGGTACAAAAAGGTGAAAATTTAATTAATTGTTTATGAAGGTGGTAACAAGGGAAGCAACTGTAGTTCTTATGTTCTTACCCTTGAGTTGCATATAAATTTAAGTTTTCCTTTGAGAGCTATCCAGTGCCTTGGTTTTTTTTTCCCTTGAATGACAGTTAAGCTAAAGCTTATGATCCACCTTCAGATCATTTCACTTTTCTGGCAATAGTAGTTTTGCATGTGAAAATTTGTTTCTTTTTTTGAGGATTGTGAGTGTATTTCATTGCATTTGTCAGTGCACACCCGCTATAAATTATGCTTAGTGCTCCCATCTAATTAGAATGCCCACAAAGCAGGTGCTTACACACATTTGTTTATACATTTTGCTTCTTTTGCAGGATGGAGTTGGGACTGTTGCCATCAATGACAGCTTTTTCCTGGAATCGGCGCTATATCAGATCATCCGCAAGCATCTGAAGGACCAGCCGTATTACCTGAACATACTTGAATTATTTCATGAGGTACCCTTTACCTTACCAGCCCTTGATTTAGGAAGAGAGAATGTTTGTCCACTTCACTGTATGGGGAAAATCCTGTATATTCGCTCCACTCATCTCTGATATGTCTAGTGTTGTCTTTGAGAATGTTTCAGTGAATAATTGCACAGTTCAGCTTGTATTTTTTTTCTCCTTTCCTTATTTCCTCATTTTGCTAGCATTCCCTTTGGAACTGTTGGTTTTGGAGAATTTTGTGACTTAAGGCCAAATAAAGTTTCACATACAATCTTTCTTTTATTTATTCTTCTCCTTTAGCGCTCCATCTGGTAGTGAAAAGTGAGTCAATATTGGAGGTCCATGTACGTGTAATATCTGAGAAATGTGCTGCTGATGCCAGTTATTTTCAGCTTACAAATTTTATGTGTGGTGAACATCATGTCTTTGTCAGGCAGAGTGTCTATTACTTTTGGTAAATTACACATCATCATTTTTTTTTTTTTTTTTTTTTGGCAGACAACTATGCAAACTATTGTGGGGCAGTGCTTGGATCTAACAACTGCGCAACCAGAGGGCAAGGTTGATTTCTCTCGCTTCACACCACAGACATATGCTGCCATTGTCAAGTGGAAAACAGCATACTACTCATTTTACTTGCCTGTCGCCCTCGCCATGTACATGGTAAATATGTAAAAAAAGGTTTTGGTTTTTGGAGTATTAGTATAGGTATCTGGATTAGGAGCAAGGCTAATGTTTAGAATTTCAACCTCTTCTAGTCTGTTTTAGTGCGGGATAGGTGATCAGTGTTCAGAATGCTTCTATAAACTGCTGGCAGTACCTTCCCTCATGCCCTATTCATACAGTCAAATTCAAAACAAAAGAAACAGAACACTAACCTGAAGTTTGCACCACCCTTGTACTGCCCCCCCCCCCCCCCCCCCCCAAACAAAACCCCCAAAAAACAACCAACCCGCCCAACAAAAACAAAAAACCCCCAACCACCCCCCCCCCCCCCAAAAAAAAAAAAAACAACAACAACAAAAACAACAAAGATAAACCCAAAACAATAAATTAACAACCAAAACAACCCTAAAAACCAAAACAACAACCCTCGACCCCCCGTCTTCTCTCCCCTGCACCCACCCCCCAAATAAAAAGCACAAAAAAACACATGTACACAGACAGACAGACAGACACACACACACACACACACACACACACACACACACACAAAACCAAACAATCAAACAAAATAAACAACCAATATCAACACAACAACAAAAACAAAAAAACAAAAAACACTTTCAACCTTACTTGCTTATGAGTAAATTCTTTTATGGTATTTCTTCTGTTTGACAGGCTGGAATCTCAGATGAAGCATCTCACAGTTCTGCAAAAACTATTCTGCTACAGATGGGGCATTTCTTTCAAGTTCAGGTAAACACTTACATGCTGGCAAATCGGATGACATGATGATATGTACTGTGAAGATGCTGGCTATTCAGTGTGCACAGAGTGTCAACCCTTTCACATTTTAATTGCCTTTGGTAAATTTGATACTTATGTAACGTGTTTGTTGAAAATGAATTGAAACAAACCATTGCTCATTGCTGTTGGGTGATTGTTGCTGTGTTGTCATCAGTTCTGTTGTTATTTCAGGACGACTACCTGGATTGTTTTGGAGCCCCTGAAGTGATTGGGAAAATCGGCACTGACATCCAGGACAACAAGTGTAGCTGGCTGGTGGTGCAGGCTTTGACACGGGCCTCAGCTGAACAGCGCCAGATACTACAGGTAAGAAAAAGTTATGAATAGCAAAAAAAGAAAAACCAACAACACAAAAAACAAAATGGAAAAAGTTTCTTTAGGGTGTATTAAAGGTTACTTTGCAAGGAAAGATGATGATGATGATGATGATTGGCCATTTGTATAGCGCTACGAAAAGAACTTCCATGCAGTAAGCATGCTCACGGCGCCTTTGGGGTCGGGGAAGAAGAAGAAGAAAAAAATTAGAACTGAGAGAAAAGGTGCGTCTTGAGGTTCCGCCTGAAGGTCATAACTGACGCAGAACCTGACTTGAGGTGAGCTGCAAGTTGTTCCAGAGGCAAGGGATGCTTTCCCTACAACGTTGGATTGGATATTTTTGCGGTTCTGCATGGGGGGGGGGGGAGACATATACTGTATCGATGATTGATGGTCAGTGGAAATGTTCCTGCATAACATACGCTGATTTTAAATGTGTGCACATGCATGTATCTTTTTCTAGGATAACTACGGGCAGCACGATGCGGACAAAGTGGAGAGAGTGAAAGCATTGTACAGGGAACTAGAACTGACCAAAGTGTATGAGGAGTATGAGGAACAGAGCTACCAAGACCTCATGTCACTCATCAACACAACCAGCGCATCTTTACCCCCCTCCGTCTTCACTGCCTTCGCTCAGAAAATTTACAAGCGACAAAAATAGTGTTGTAGTACTTGTTTGTGACATCGTGACCTGTCATGTCAAACTGGAGTGTGACAAACGAAAGAAACTTGTCTTTTGTGGTTTAGTTTTAACACCTTATTCAAACTTTTTTGCCAGATGAAGTGAAACAACATAAATGCCCATGGCATAAATGTTTTGGTTTTATAATGTCGTCAGGACAGATTACTAGTGTGGACTGTGTTTGACTGTTTTTTTTGTGTTTTTTTTCCCCTTCTCTCCTTGACTTCATGAGTGGGAACAAGGGATATGAGGCCTGTATCACCCATCTTTGGGTAGCAGGTAATCAGGCATTTAATATCTCTCACTTAACAAATGTTTGAATGCGCAAATTTGCATCGACATTTTGTCTTTATTCTGCTCTCAAGTCTTGTGTGATACGAGGCCGTTTCATGCTTACATGCTCCAGGACTGCCTTCCCAAGCATTCACAAGACAGATTCTTTTACAGCTTGACAGTTTAGATAGGGTTAGGGAATGACAGATTTTTATTGTCCGAATTTTGCAGGCGTGAGAGAGCATATGTCATTTTTAATTTTATCCTTTGGTGTGGAAGCCTCATTTAAACCAAGCTGGAAAATGGGAATAAATCTATCACATAAACATTCAGGTCTTTTATCCAACAGAATGCTGAGATTTTACTGTGTATACATACCTGATTTATCTAGGTGGCTTGTAGAATTTGTATGTGTTTAGGTGTATACAGTGCTGGATGGATGAGTGTTGTCATTAATTGTATACTGCTGTTGTGATGAAATGCTCTATTTATTTTATTGCATAAATTCAGTGTGTGGTGAGTTACTGATGCCTGAAAGCAAGTTGTATGTACACTCAGTAGTCTGTTTCATTTCAGATCAAGTAGGGTATCAGGTGACTCACAATTGATTAATTTTTCCCATTACCGGTAGTGCAATTTGATTTTATGGGTACAGTGTCAAGTAGTTTGTCTTGTCAGCAACGGTAGCCAGAAGATTCACTGTGGTCACCATTGGTCAATCTTGCTGATGACCGAGGCATGGTTTGTTAAAATTACCTGTGCCAAAACAGAGGAAGCTGTACAGTGTGAGAGGGCGTTTAGGAAATTATTTTCCCTTTGTGTTTGTTTAACTGTTTCAGTCCACTAGTGAGTGCTAAGCTGTTGTTCTTACTGCAGGGCAACAAGGTTATCTTTGTTATATTGTGAGTCTTGAGTGCTGGGGAGATTTTATATGCTGTTAGAAAATAGTTTTGTCTTGTCATTTTGCAACATACTGACCACATACCCCTCGCCTCCCCTATCCTTTCTGTTTTTGAAACTGTTGCACTGTTTTCTAGTTTATTTTCTAACAGTATGAATCATGACTTGGAAACCACCACCTGAAAATGCTACTGTTGTGTCTGGAAGTGTTTATAATAAGGAGTTACGACAGTAGTATTTCCAGGCGACAAATTTCATATTGCAAAGGTCACACTGACCTTAAATACGCTGTTCTGAAGGTGATCGGTGTTTGACAGAGAGCTGATGACATTTTCATGAAACTTTAATTGGTTCCTCAGTCAGTTCTTGTTGTGTTGTATCAACACAGATGCACATACATGTATTTGATTGTCATCATCTTGTGATTTGTGGTGCTGCTTTTTGTTTATAAAGTTAGGTGAGCAACTCTCAGATTATTTGAAAATTGTTTCAAACATGACCAGACAATTTTGGCTTTCATCTTAGCATTGGTAGCCCAAAGTAACTTTGTATCTTAACCGTAGTTATAGCTTTTGATGGTGTAAAAATCATGTGTTTTACTGCTTGTTCTTTGTCACGTGAGATCTGTAGTGGTTTTGTTGAATGTCTTGTATTTTTCTGTTTGTGAGTCACTTTTACACAGGATTTCACTAATGATGCATCCATTACCATACGTTGTGATAGTGGTTTGGGTGTGTCAGGTATGTGGACTTTTCCAGATGGGAGCATGTGTTGGGTTGTATCAGTGTATGATTGTTGAGAAAAAATTGTATTGGGACTTGAAGCAGGTCAAAGCGTTTTCAGTTTGATCTGCCAGGAATCGATGAGAAAGCACTTGACTGACTTGATGAATAAAGTGAATGAACGGAAGTTAAGCATCTGCTTGACTCTGTGTGTGTGTGTGTGTGTGTGTGTGTGTGTGTGTGTGTGTGTGTGTGTGTGTTTCAGTGAAAAAGGATAGCGATTAATTGCTAATTAATATACACAGCAGCAGATATCAAATAAAGAAACAAATACAAGGCTGCACCAAGAAAACTTGATGTAATTGCAAATTAAAATGTCTACATGAAGAAATCGTATACATGTGCGCGTAAGGCGACACCAGCTTAGACGAAAGTACAAACGTATTTCGCGTGGCCATTGAAGGGTTAGTAGTGTGCCGCTACACATGCCTAATAATTACAAGTTGTAATAGTAGTTAGATGCTGATAAAAGACCATTGCTTATTGTATCTGAATCTGAATAATAATTATGATGTCTTGCTGTCCACGTGGACAATTATAAGACATTTTTTAAACAACGAAAGAAGTTTATGAAAAAAAAAAAAAAGCTTAGAGAGAGAGAGAGAGAAGAGAGAGAGAGAGAGAAGGTGGGAACCCATAGCCATTTTCGTATCTCCAGCTGGACCAGTCGACAGTGGCCCCTGAAGTCCCGAACCTTCAACAGTACTACTGCACTTGATTATGGGTAAGTTAGTTTAGCACATAAGGTTGGAAAGCTTCTGTCTGAGAGACGCCAGACTGGGAGTGAATTTCAAACTGGGATAATCTGGGGGCTGTTCGTGTATCATATGACTACACCACGACGAGATCAATGTTCCTGGTGATGACGGTCGAGTCTGTCCGGGCGATACGTTGGTACAAACCCTCATCAGACTGCTTCACCTTCCAGAACATGTAGTCTGCGGAGAGGATGAAGCCAATGGCACTTGTTCTTTCCGTCGTCACCAGTATATTAAAATCTCCGTTAGGCTGCACCCGGGCTACACTCACTGACTGCAGGCGCTCTCCAAACGCTGGACACATCAGTGTGTAAACAGTGCCTCGTTCAACCTCAGCTCTACCGATCTGTCTTGTGTGGTACGTTTTGTTGACGAACGCTACAAAATCAGAAGGATACGGGCCCTCGTGGTCGGCTCGATAGAACGGAACCATCCTTTCTACATCGAGTTGCATGAGGATGTCGCTGTCTTCGAGTCTGTCGAACAGAAAGGCATATGTGCGGAAGAGTATGACCCCCTCCCGGTGATTTTCGCCAGGTCGGACACGAAGCGTGTAAGAGTCCTCAGTCTCTGTGCTCCGGGAAGAGACTAGATCAACCGGGCTGTCGGAACTGTTCTGGGCTAACGAGTATAGGGGAACCATGGGGTCTGGGGAGAACTGAGCAGGGTTTGTAACGATGGTTGTCACCGCGTGATTTGACCTCCCTACCGAGTCGTACTGAAACGAGACGTCTAAAGTGACGTCCTGTCCCGTCAGGTCCGCATCGGAAACGAGTATGTCCATGTCTGGAACGTCTTCAGCGATGTGGTCGCTGTCGCGGAACTTCAAGCATAGCTGCAGTAGGTAGTACGCTCTTGGAAGCCGGAATATGAACTTGGGGTATTTGTCGTCAAAGTTGTCCTGAAGACCTCTCACCATCACTCTCCCAGGCTGGTGTTCAACGTTTTCCAGTTGTACATCTGTGTATGAGATGGAACAAAGAAAAATAGTTTTAGTTCAGTGCAGGTTTCTGTAGCTGTCTGTCTTTCTTGTTCAATTTTTACCCTCCAGCTCGTGACCTGAAAATTAAGTAGAAGAAGCAGCTCTGGGAATGTAGGCCTACATGCAATATGTAGAAATGTTATCGGCGTTGTCGGAAAGGTTAAACCTACAAAGTTTACACGATTTGTGTGTGTGTGTGTGTGTGTGTGTGTGTGTGTGTGTGTGTGTGTGTGTGTGTGTGTGTGTGTGTGTGTGTGTGTGTGTGTGTGTGTGTGTGTACCGCCAATAGTGACAGTGACATCTGGTGTCGGTGAACCGTCGTATTCCACAATAGCTGTCATTCCGTCGTCTGATTTATACTGCATGGCTCGTCTTAGTTTGAACGGCATCTGAAAATATTAACAAATCTTGATTAAGAATGCAAATACATGTATCGTCGCTTTCTTGGGAAAATGCATTTGAATAACACTTACATTTGTCTAGCAGCTGTACCTTGTTTTGTATATAACCTCTCTCTCTCTCTTCGTATTCGTATTCAAACAGTTTTGAAATCAGCAATCAGACAGTTGCTGCAATATATCATATAGCTTAGCTATGTTCATTCTTGAGACTTTGGAATCGCGTGACATGGTGTACCCCCCCCCCCCTTTTTAGTTATGGGCCGAAAAGCCTACACTAAATAAAACATTTGTCATTTGTCATAGTCATCGTCAGTTTTTTTCCTCTCCCTTTCTTTTCGTGTAAAATTAAAGAAAGAGAAATCAGGGGTCCATGTATTTATAATTACAAAAACAGAGCTTCGAAAGTGTCATTTTCTGCCCCGCTGTTAGTCCGGGCAACCCCTCTCGTTTTATTTTTCCCTCGAGGGTCAGGGTTCGCGCCACTATGGTACGGGAAAATATTCTAAACGTAAATATCTTTTTGATGGCTGACGAATTTAAATACGAGCCTAGGACGTTATGGACGCTGACTAACGCTCCACGAAAATATACATCGTACCCTCAGTCACAACCATGCACGAGGGTGTCAGTCGGAAATGTCCGACTGTAACACTACGACATGCGCCATAGGGGATCCCATCAAGTGCCGGGCGACGTTGCACATTTATATCCAGTCCTGCTTGTGAACTTCTACTGAGAGCTTACGCGCAAGTTTGCAGTTTGCCCTGACGTTTAATTGTGCTCATCCACAAAAGACATAGCCACCAAAACTTCTATATCTGTGCGAGTCCATACACTCCAGGAGGGGCCGGAGAGGTTTGCCCAGACTGTCCCATTGTCTGCTTGCACCTAGTTACCTAAAAGTTTACTTAGACGCTTCTAGGGCGTCTTCTTTTAAAGTTATGCCTTAAAACCTCACCTCTTCTGCTGTTCCATTGACTATCGCAACATAGACAATCAGCACAACGGCAAAGAGCTGCAATACGCGACCCGCTGCCATCGTGGTCCCTGATGGATGTTTCAGCCGAACTAACTATAACAGCCGAGAACTTTCCAGCTTAAATAGAGAGGCACTGGTACAAGATACCGAGGGTTGTTCCAAAAGTTCGTAGCCTACATTTGAAAGGGGTGACACACGCAATTTTTTCACCCGTTATTTTTCAACATAGTCGCCCCCCCCCCCCAAACTCAACCCACCTCGCCCAATGGCGCAGTGCCTGGATCCCTGTATTTAAAAAGGTCGCACCTTGCATTCTCGGAAACGCCTCTGTAGCAGCCATGACATCGTTATCATATGCAAAGTGTCTCGCAGCCAGACGCTTTTCTTCAGATTTGGAAAGAGGTGGTAGACAGAGGGTCTAGAGGATATGGTGGGTGATCAAGGAGTTCAAAGCATCAGTCATGAATTGTTGACATGGCAACAGCTGACTAGTGCGCAGGAACATTGTCTTGGTAGAGACAACACACCTCATAGGCGGTGGGTGGGGTGGTGTGGGTGGGTGTTTGGGGGTTTAACGTCCTTTTCCACTACATACGGGTGATATCAAAGACGGGGCAACGATGAAAAAGCCAGCACAAATGTTTGGCCCCAGCCGGGATACGAACTCACGACCCGAGCATTGAGAGTCCAACGCTCTACCATTCGGCCACCCCGGCTCCCCTCTTAGGCGGCGGCAGACAGACCACTTTTACCGCTGATAATAATAATAATAATAATAATAATAAAGACTTACAAGGCGCCTATACATGTAAATTACACAGGCTCTAAGCGCCGTACATCATAACAAAAATAAAACAGGTATATAAAATATCTTATGTCTAATGTCTTATCACTGACAGTACACATATGACATAAAGCACAACAATATACACAAATATGAGTGACTGTTACACACCTAAGGAACGGCATCAAAATACATATACCGCACAATAAACAGCTTCCATACACACAGATTCACAGGAACATTTAAACAATACCTCTCAACATGCAGGCTAACACGGTGTGGAAGGGCAGGGTAAAATCAAGATCAGTTATCAGTTTTAAATAGGTGGGTTTTAAGACAGCGTTTGAAACTGGCACTGGATTCTGTGTGTCTTAGTGGTTTAGGAAGTTGATTCCAAAGAGCTGCAGCCTCAAAGGAAAAGGATCTCTAACCATATGTTTTAGTTGACGTCAATTATTATTATTATTAATATGATGACGACAGGCGTGACAATTTTCGTATTACCTTCTAAAAGACACGCACAAATGTACGCTAATTTTCATAGCTCTAGCTTACCTCCTGCCTGTGTAGGCTCTGAGGGTGGGTGGGTGTTTGGGGGTTTAACGTCCTTTTCCACCACACATAGGGTGATATCAAAGACGGGGCAACGATGAAAAAGCCAGCACAAATATTTGGCCCCAGCCGGGATCGAACTCACGACCCGAGCATCAGAAGTCCAACGCTCTACCATTCGACCACCCCGGCTCCCCTGTGTAGGCTCTGAACTTTTGGATTAACCGTCGTAGAGATAGAAACAATGACGTTATCAACAAGCCGTACTGAGTTGCAGGTTTCAAGTACATGTACTTAGGACAGCGACGTAGCGTAATTATCCAATCCCAGTCTCGTAATTCTGTAAAAGTGATGTTTTTAACAGAAAAACAAATTTAAATATGACGGGTTCGTCTTTTGGCTTTTTTGCGTGAAGGCGGACTTTCTCGGTTTTCACGGGCGGCCTTCTGTGTAGCCTGTCCCGTGCTCGTGGTCAGGCGCCCACTGGTCAGTCGGCCGGCCGGCGCTGCAGCGGCTACGTGCTATGTGCTAAGCTTGCTAGGGGTGAACAAGTGTTTTTTTACAAAGGAAATGGCGGAATTATCCAATCCCAGTCTCGTAATTATCCAATCCCAGTCTCGTAATTCTGTAAAATTGCGGCTAACCAGTAATAGTTTCCGGCATGTACTTTACTGTCCCATTAGTAGTGAGCCACCGAGGTACCGTTCCAGCTACAGTAACTGTGTAACTGCGGATAATAGCCCAACTAGGAGAGGCATGAGTAATTCTGCAAATTTGCGAATCGCCCACAATTTTCTCTGGCATTTACGTCAATGTGCATTTGGTAGGGATTAATGATAGATGACTGCTCATCAGTCGTCCATGTTTATTTATAAGTGCGAACATTGTTCGCCTATAAGCATACCTGCATGGTTTTGTTTGGTGAATTCAGACCACTGTAATTTCGGAAACCTGACACTAGTAGGTCCGCTGGTCTTGCAGCTCGAACCAAGGTGTGACTGAAAAGAAAGTGCTCACTCCTAATGTCCCCCGTTTCCTCTGTTTGTGTGAATCGGGCCCGTTTGTGTAGCTTGTCTGTCGCAGTCAAGGATCAATCAAGTTTGCACGACCTGCCAGCCTGTCTGAATTGAAGAGTGTTCAGCTGGACTGTTCAGTTAAGGTAGCTGCCCCTATCCTTTTAACCTGCCGGTTAGTGTTCGGGCCCTCTCCAATCACTCTTGTGACGGTGACGTTAAATTCGAACCAACCAACCAACAAACCAGTCCTTTCGGAAACAATAGAGAAACACAACAAATATGATTAATGCCTTACAATATATTTATTGAAATCACCATGATCCGGTTATTGACAGAATACAATTGTTATAAACAACAACGACAACATCATTACTGCACTTCAATTTATTCAAATTCCAACAGCTGCACCCTACTGAACAATATCAAGTTAATACCATGTTCAACTAGCCGGTTCAAAAGTACCCGGGACCTAAAACAAAATGTGATATGTACAGTGTTCCTTATAATGCACACGCACAGTGTTTTCAATGTGGCAGGGCCGTATAATGGACATTATGTATCTTAAGAATAACATAGCACATGCACGAATATCCCGCGTTCTTGACTCTTTGTCGGTTATGGCCCTGTATGGGAAAATCAGGCAAGATTAACTGCCCCTTGACGGACAAACACAAGTAAGATATCAAACTGCAACACTCCCACTACACACCGGTGACGCGGCTAAGCCGCGAATCGGACCGGCTGTCGATCGCAGTGACTGTTTTAGGCCGGAAAAGCGCGACACGCATGCGGTGATGTGCAAGAATGCTGCCAGGAAAGCTAAGAACTGAAATGAATTTGATCATATTGTTATATGCACATATCAGTAAGACTTTCATCTTCCCACCCAAAGCGATTTTATATCGAAATTTTTATTCATGTAAGGACACGAGTCATATTTGTTCGACTGCAATGAGACTCGGGAGCTATTTTGCAGTTTAACACGAAGCTGACAAAAAATACCACGTTAATTCCAGTAGTTTCAACACAGACACGTATCCGTGATGTCTTTGTGACTTGCATGCCTATTGTTGTGACGTAGGATGCTTTAGTGTTTTCGCAATTTAAAAAAATATCAGAGCAGTGCGAAATCCTCGGCTAAGAACCGGCCAACCGTCTGTTTGATACAGGCTGGTTCTTAGCCGGGACGAGTGCTGGTTCATAGCCACAAAATATTCACTACCAATTTTCTTTCTCGAACTGCGCGCGATCTAAGCCACAAATTGCACTAATTTTCTAGGTGTGGCCGCAAGACATATTATAAAACTGGGACGTTTTCATAAACGTGACTTTCCTTTCTGTAATTTTATATTATCGCGAATGAAAGTGAATTTTCTACAGAAAACGAGACTAAATTGCTTCCAACGTGAGTGTACGCGCAAGTAGCACCACAAAAACCACTTACGAGTTGAACAGAGACCTTCTGCGACAAGACAGGCCAACCTCAGATCGAGACAAGCTTTCACAAGTACAGCGCAGATGATTTTCTGAGAGAAGTCGCGTGCGGCCAAGCAACGCTAGCGCTCAACGCCGCAAGCCGGTCAGAATCGGGATAGCCGCGTCACCGGTGTGCACTAGGCCAAATTTATATCCATGCAGGCATAAATTAATAATGATTTTTTTTAACTGAGACCACTGGTGCAAAACCCCAAACTTACTTGGTTGGAATTGAGTTAACCTCGTAGTAATTAATACATGTAGAGTCCTATGACTGGAAACGTATTAGCCATAGTGGTCAAATGTACACGGAACACATTTACAGAGCAGAAGACATGTACACGCTGTGGCATCTTCTCGCACGCATTCTGTGAACTAATGGAACATTTCATATGGATACGAAAACTAGAATTGTCTGTATGTTGTAGGGATAACGAGGGCTTCCGGAATTTATTCGTCAGAAAGAGGCCGTTCTCGCATTATTTACTTACTATAGTGTCCTTCAGTTCTGCCACTAACTGGTGTCTCATTGTCTCTGTGTCCCCGGTCTGGTGTGGGTTCGCATTTAGTTTATGGACCGGTAGCGCTATTGCGGATCTGTAGCCTTTGGTATACGTGTTTGAATATCATTGGCTAATACAATGGTGTCGTCCTTGGTGGTTCTGTGAGCTGTACTAGGACAGAGTCTGCTTGAGAACACGCCGCAGTATCTTGCCGCTGGCCGTCTTGGGGATGGCGTCCAGGACCTTCAGCCCGCCTCGTAACCTTTTGTGTGGAGCTACCTTGCCTGCAAAGCACACAATGAACAGTTTCCAATATTTGGAAAAAAAAGCAAGCAAACAAACAAACAAAAAGACCCAAACAAAACACAAAACAAAACGCCCAACTGTTCCCGAATATCCCCCCCCCCCCGAAAAAATAACAACAAAAAACCAAACTAAACAAAACAAGAACCAAACAAACAAAAATGCAAACAAACAAACAAACAAACAAACAAACAAACAAACAAACAACACACACACACACACACAACAACAACAACAACAACAACAACAACAACAAAAAACAAACAAACCCTAAACAAAACCCGATCCAACCAACCAAACAGACAACCAAGATAAAGCAAAACAAAACAAACAAGACACAAAAACAAAAGGAAATAAACGAAAAGAAAAAGGAGAAAGAAAAGAGGTATTATTGCTCTAGCTGCCCATCTATGAGAGGGCCAAAGAAGGTAGCTACGGGACATAGGGATGTGTCTTGTGTCAGAAAGGAGAGAGAGAGAGAGAGAGAGAGAGAGAGAGAGAGAGAGAGAGAGAGAGAGAGAGAGAGAGAGAGAGAGAGATTCTTTTCTTAAGAAAACAAAAACAACAAACTTTTCACAAAGTTCATAACGTCGTCTTCGCGGAACGTAGCGCCCGCTTTGGGAACAACAAAAGCCATGGGTAACTCGCCAGCCTCATCATCGGGAACTCCGATCACTGCTGCATCGCCAACAGCAGGGTGGGTAAGTAACAGGGCTTCTAGTTCAGCTGGTGCCACCTATAATTCAAAGGTTCTTTGTTGAAGTTGATAAATGCAAGACAGGTAAAGCCAAGAGAGAGAGATGATGATGATGAAACGTTTTTTATTCAGGATAGAGCATTTAGGCATTGCTGCCTATCTTACATGCTGTCCTGCTATTCTACATTAAAGGGTATTGAGAAAAAAATCAAAACAAACAAACAAACAATAAAAATGTTTAAAAAAAAAGAAAAGTATAAACTATCTAGGGGAAATACAGGAGAGAAAAATACACACGATAAACAAATCAAAACATACGTGGCATGTGCTGATGATACTGGCTGTATGCCAAGTAAGAAATTTACAGTCGTCTCTAATATTGCAAAACATGCATGTAACACATTTCTATATATATCGTCAGATAAGCGTATCGTGTAGAATTTGTTTGAAGTTTATGAATTTGGAAACGTTTTGGATACTCAGTGGTAAAGAGTTCCACATGGATGCCCCTGAGAAAGACAGGCTACTTTTATATATATATCAACCCTTGGACGAGGCACTGGGAGCAGACTGTTCCTTGTGTTATGTTGTTTATCATGTTCGAAATTAAATAGTTGATGGAGATATGTTGGGGCTTTGTAGTAGACAATTTTGTGCATCAGTAAGCATTTGTTAAACTCCAGATGCTGTTTAAGAGGTAGAAGTTTGAGAATTTTAAACTTTTGTTCGGTACTAGAATTACCCGAGTGTAAGAGTTTGACAGCGCGCCGGTGAACGGAGTTTACCTTTTTGAACTGATTTTCGCTGCACTCGTCCCACAAAGTGGACGCAGAGAGAGAGAGAGAGAGAGAGAGAGAGAGAGAGAGAGAGAGAGAGAGAGAGAGAGAGAGAGAGAGAGAGAGAGAGAGACAGACAGACAGAAAGACAGACAGAGACAGAGAGAGACAGAGAGAGAAGCTGAAGCAAGTACCTGCAAGCAAGCACCACATGTTTTGTTCAGTTCAGTTAACGAATGACAGCAAATAACGTATTCCGAACTGACACGCAAAATGTATACAGATCTGGCAGGTTAAGCTGATCATTTCCCGCAAAATTCAAATGTTCCGACCTGCACATTTGACATTCTGAATCGATGATGCTAGCTTTGACGTTACAGTAGATAATTCGGATCTCACCTGGAAACCTTTGTATTTGATGAGTTCCTTGAGGCGATCTGTAATGGTGAAGTAACCGTCCTCATCGTAATGACCAAGGTCACCTAGGAGACACAATTATGTAAATTTGTTGTGGGGGTCACTGCCATGAGCATTATGCGGACAAAAGGGAAGTGTGGCGGGGAAGACTGAAGGCCGTGTATGGGTGTGTATGGGTGTGTATGGGTGTGTGTGGTTGGAGTGGTGGTGGTGGTGGTGGTGTGTGTGTGTGGGGGGGGGGGGGGGGGGGGGGGGGGGGGGAGAGGGTGCTGAAACTGGGCCTCGGAAGCCACACTTTGAAATCACCCTCAAGGCAGAAAAAATATCAACAACCAACTTCAGTCCAAACAACTACTGAAATAAAACAAACAAACAAACAAACAAACAAACAAACACCCTGAACAAAGACACTAAAATCCCCTCGAACGAACGAATGAACGAACGATTCCCTTCTAGTTCTGCCACAGGACTTACCTGAACGAAGCCAACCATCCTGAACTGTGTCTCTGGTGGCATCCGGGTTCTTGAAGTAACCTTTCATGACCTGTGGGCCCCGGATGAGAAGCTCTCCTGTTTCCCCTGCTGCCAGGGTCTTCCCTGTTTCCACATCAACCACCTGCAAGTATACGTCGACACGCACCGCAACCCGCATTTATAATTAAATCGCCATTCTTAGTTGAACACACATTCTTCTAAATTCTTGGAGGATGAGTCCACTGCCTATCGTGTAGGCACAATTATGTCTGACACGCAAACGGGTAAGCAAACTAAACGGTAATGTTAAAACAGTGAAAAGGGAAGAGATGTCCACAAACAGGATCATTTCATACTGTAATGGGATTCGTATTTCCAAGTTCTTGTTTCATGTCATGCGGGAGCTCAGATCTCTCTCTCTCTCTCAGTGCTCAGTTTCTGTACGCTGAGACAAAAGCGGTATCAATAATTTGAAATCTACACTGAGCAGAAATATTCACAGATCACTGATTGGTTTACCTTAGATTCCGTGGTGCTAGCCACGTGACCAATGGTACCTAATCTGATTGGTGGATTATTTATGTGCGTGACCGGGCTGGCTTCCGTTAGGCCATAAACTGCAACAACAACAAAAAAACCCGTTATACATAAAGCTTGCGGATTTGATTTATATAGTCTAGACTGAATACATATACTGCAAAAGTTGGAGGCGGATGAACAGCTGCTTATCACGCAGAAGCTTTGTGCCTTCCCCACCCCCCCCCCCCCTCCCTCCCCCTACTTGCTGTCCTCCGAAACATTTTACATCTCTGCGTCTCAATCAATCAGCCAACCATACAACCAACAAGGCAAGCAATCTGCCAACCAACGAACCACCCAACTCACCCTGCATGAGCACTGCATCAGATCGCTGGCTGAACTCTTGGCTGAGTCCTACGCCCAGGGGCGCTGCTCCACACAAAACCTTCTGCACGGAGGAGATATCGTAGCTGGGCACGGCGTTGTCTTTGGCCAGGAAGAGCACAAGGGGCGGCACGAGGTGCAACACGCTGATCTGGGGGTAAGAAAGTCATAGCATTTTCCCATAAATCGATGACAACTGACAACATGGGGGAATTTGGCCTGGTGGTTAATGCATCCGCCTGCCTCGTAGTGGGGTACCGGGTTTGAATCCCTCTGATGGGCAGGAATATGGTTTGGGCTTGTTCCTCATCAAATCGAGTGAAATTTCGTGCAGACTTGTCTACACACACACGCACAACTAATTCAAACGGGCACATGAACAATGCTATATCAAACACATCTACATCAACATTCGTCCTCAGCATGTTTGAGGTTGGTCAGTTAATGGGAAGATGAAGAGGGGGGGGGGGGAGGAGGAGAAGAAGAATGCGGAGAAGCAGGTTGTGGAGATTATCACGCAGAAGCTTTGTGCCCCCCCCCCCCCCCCCCTTTGCTATCCCCCGAACCATTTACATCTCCGCGTCCTTCCCTCCTTGCGCACCCTCCCAAACCAGTCAATTCGAGGGGGGGGGGGGGGAATTCGAAATGCCTAACGATTAAGAATGGGTGGGTGGGTGTTTGGGAGTTTAACGTCATCAGCTACTACGCATGGACGATATCAAAGTCGGGGCAACGCAGCCTTGGACCTAGTTAGTTATTTAGGGCTTTACGCGGCGCAAGCAAGCCCTGGACCTAAGCCAACTCCACACGTGCTTCTTTGCTGTATGGCACAGTGCGCAGTTTACTCTCGGCTGAGGCGGATTTCTTGGCTTCGTTCCTGTACTGAACGAGAAAAGGGAAGTACAAATATTTGGCCCCAGACGGAATTCGAACTCAAGACCCAAGCATTGGCTTACAATTCGGCGGCTATCCCGGCTCGCCACTTAGCGGATTAGATCCACGTTGATTACACCCCCCCCCCTCCCCCCGAGCTTTAGCAAAACACAGCAAATCAGCAAAACATCAGACCGCTAAAGCGCCCACTTACACGATGCGACTGTATGGCAGAGAGGAAGTCTTGCGGCTGAAAGCGAGGCAGAGTGACGACGGCGTTCCCGTCATGCAACGAGCTCCACTGCGTCACCACCATGCCGTAGATGTGGTAAAAAGGCAGCACCCCCAACACTCGTCCCGAGCCCGGTTCTCCCGTAGGCTGCCTCCTGCAAACAACATTAACTCAGTTCCTACCAAGTACGTCTGAGGTTGTGTAACAGTGGCCTTACTAAAAAGCAAGGGGGGGGGGGGTGTTTGGGGGGTTTAACATCATTTTCCACCACATAAGGGTGATATCAAAGACGGGGCAACGATGAAAAAAGCCAGCACACATATTTGACCCCAGCCGGGATACGAACCCACGACGGGAGCAGTAGAAGTCCAACGCTCTACCATTCGGCCACCCCGGCTCCCCTCACTAATAGACAAGGGTGGGTGGGTGTTTGGGGGTTTAACGTCCTTTTCCACCATGTACGGGTGATATCAAAGACGGGGCAACGATGAAAAAGCCAGCACAAATATTTGGCCCAAGCCGGGATACGAACTCACGACCCGAGCATTAGCAGTCCAACGCTCTACCATTCGGCCACCCCAGCTCCCACTTAAAGACAAACAACCAACAACATAATTAATTTATGTCTGCATGGATTCAAATTTGGCTTAGTAGGAGTGTTGCATTTTGATAATACTCGTGTTTGCTGCAGTAAGAGCCGCCAAGGAACCGTTCATCTTGCCTGATTTTCGCAGACAAGGCTTAAACCGAAAAAGAGTCAAAAACGTGGGATACTCGTGCGAGGTACGAAATGTGTTAATTTCCCCAATGCGTGTCCTTGCAGGTGCTTATAATACAATCGACGGCTCACAAACAAGCGTATGACGTTTCACTGTGCTTTCACAGTGCAGCAACGCTGGAATGGTATGTGTCTACACTCTGAAGTTTAGCGATATGGCACGCCGACGCACCTTGTTGCCCAAACTGGTATGTGGCATACCCAGCCGGCCGCGAGCGAACCGTAATCTAGCATGAACCATGGCCGTATTGACCATCGCCGCATCGTTACCAGTATTGCGAAATAATGGCGGAAGTTGCTTCAACAGCGGCTATTGCTACTATGACATCTCTGCCCATTCCAAAATCCACCTTAATAAACTCTTATTTTCCTCCCCTCTCTCAGTACGTATGTGCGTATCATAGCATTCCGCGAGGTGGCGCCGAGTTTTCTGCATACTTAATGAGGCCGGCTTCGCTTTCCCGCCGAAACCGTGCGCGATACTCCCTCTACCATTTCGATCCACTCCACTCACTCTAACTGCAAGATGTTGGCGAGGATGTTGGAGTGTGTCAGCATCACGCCTTTGGGCAATCCCGTCGTGCCGCTGGAATACGGAAGTACCAACACATCCTCTCCTGGGCGCATGCTCACGTTCTCCGGAAACGCCTTCCCATCATCCTCCAGCAGCGTGGAGAAGGGCCTGTAGCCGTCTGCTTTGCCGAGGACGACAAGCTTTGACTGAAAAAGGGAAGGATACGTAAAAATGAAAATCATCTGCCTAGAAAATAACATGTATAAATTTCTTCGGGACATCCGTTTTTTCATTAGGAGCTGACTCCTCCCTTTTCGAAAGTTCGAAAATGCTATCTTAAAGTTTCTTTCAGACTTCTGTCATTTCACCAGGAGATCATACCGCTACTGACTCCACGCTTTTCGAAATTTCCTTGAGACTTCTGTCTTTTCATCAGGAGATGATATCTCTACCTTTTTTTTGTTGAAAGGTTGCTTCCATTCTGTTATGTTTTAACAATGAAATCACCTGCTGATTCAACCATCCTATCTCTTAATATTCAAACGTTCGTCTCTTAATTGGCTTGCGCGGCTTTAAGCCTTAAAAACTCACTCACTCACTCTACCATAGAAAAAGGCATAAGCAGATTCCTCTGGTGTGAGTAAATTGGGGATTTGGTCTAGTGATTAAGGCATCCGACTTCGGATCCTGAGCTGCCTGTCCCCGGTGGGCAGGAATATAGTGGGATATCGAATCAAATCCATGTGCAGACTCGTTTACGGTGCCTGTCTCGCCTTCGTGTACACACGCACGCACATACATCAAGTGTGCACGCTAAAAATCCCACGTTCATCTTTCGAAGAAGAATAGGCTGTGGCCGGTGTCGTGGTAAACAGAAATACATGTACTATCGCACGCACCAGAGTGAATAGCAGGGTGGAGGTTTGCACATAAAGTAGCGCTTAGCGGCAGCAGGCTTTCACTGCTTCGTCCTCCATCCCTGCGGCGCCGTCAGCATTACAGCAGAGATGGATATGTGCGCCGAGGAGAAGTCTACCATACCATAAATACTGGTCAAATAGGCCTAAGTCTTACTTTCAGTTTATCACGTAAAGCAGGGTTGCCTGCCAAGGCAGCTTCCAGAACGCCCAGGAGCCCTTCCGCGACAACTGCAGCACAACTCTCTGACATCTCCAACTGTCGCAACAACTCCTCTGCAAGAAAAGTTAAACAAAGGTCAAAACTCAACCTTGAAATAATTAGAACGGGGAAATGACGAAACACGTCAGGTCACCAAAGCAATTTGTAGCTCGTCTCAGTCTTCAAATACTGTGTTTTTCAAGTTCTTCAATAGAATGAAACGGAGAAGGCCGCGTTACAAGTACCTGCATTTTCCAAAGTCAACAACAAAATAACAGCAATGTTCACGACTCAGTGTTTTTATTCAAAACTAGGGATACAAGATAGCCAAGTTGAAGACGCGATGCTTCCCAGCTGGAAGCAAACAAAACTCTGCTGGCCTTTTTCCTCGTTGTCCAGTCGCTAATGCCACCCCCACGTGTTCAAAAAGACCGTACATGACCCAAGAAACCAACCCATCCACTAGAAAACCAACTCACGCACCCATCAAAGCACCCATCCGCCAACCCATCAGCTCACCCATCCACCAACCCACCAGCTCACCCATCCACCAACCAATTAACCCACCCACCCACCAACCAGCATTCAAAATTGGCACTATCGTGAGTGGGTCAAACTAGCTCGCTGCCTACCAGGCGTGTAGGCGGGGTTTGCTGTGGACAGCGTGATCCCACTGGCTGCGCAGGCCAGGAAGAGAAGCGGGTACTCGGGGCAGTTGGGGGAGAACACGAGCAGCGTGTCGCCGCGGTGCAGCCCCATTTTCGCCAGCCCGCTGGCCACCCTGACTGTGTCGTCTAGCAACTGTTGAAACGTCCATTGCCGTCCTGAGAGATGGTCAATCTGTTGAATGGAAGG